>CATNUR010000019.1:0-107000 GCA_951213105.1 Amaurobius ferox
ACGCAAATTCAACGTGAAAGAATATCCTAGATACGGTTTAAAAAGGTAGTGAGCATTTTTTCTAAAAATATCTCCAACTCGCTTCAGTTTAACAAGTATTCAAATACAAATTTGAAAGACATCAAAACATGAGACCATATTTCAGTCCCATGAAACAACATAAAAAAACGTAAATATTAATTCATATCCAAAGATCGAATATGAAAGTGTTTTCTTATTCGAAAAGGGAAACATCCAATGAAGCATGTAGAAATGGAATTTGGAGGGGGGGGGGGGGGTATACACACTGGCTTAATAGTTATATTAGTTTTCTAATAGTTTTCACATAGTTTCTTAATAGTTATATTAGTATAGGATCTATAATAGAATACAAAATTTAGCACACCAAAAGAAATGGGACATTTGAGTGAATATATCTAGTGTTAATAATAGTATATTACATTTTTCGCAATGTATAAAGTATTGCGACCGGTCAAAAATCGAGATTTTGGGGGATTTACAAGTTTTGGGACCTCTGGAACACGAAAATTATATTTTTAACGTGAACAATTTTTAACGCCTGTATGTTGTTGAGATCCAAATCGTCCGACATTCCCGACAGGTGTAAAGTAACTGTTTGGACGATCGGGAAGAGCCACCCAAGTTAGAGGCATACACAGAGACCGTACCCTCCTTCCCCTACCACTAACCTCTCAGAAAGACTTACGGACCCACACGTTTAACGTGATCGTACTTCGCGTGAACACGGCGGCAGTTTTGGCAACAGAGGGAATCGAACCCAGGTCTACCAAATGCAAATTCCGCGCCCCCCTGAAGTCTGTATGTTGAAGGCCCAGACCACACGACTAACCCTAAGGCTTGTGGTAGCTTAATGTGTGGTCGGTAACGTCTGCATGTTGTTGTTGAGACTCTGACCGTCCGACCTACCAGAAAGGTGTAAGGTAACCGTTTGGACGGCCGGGAAATGCCACCAATTTAGAACGGAATCCAGTGGGGGTGGCATCCACAGGGACCGTACCCTCCTTCTCCTACCACCAACCTCTCGGAAGGACTTACGGACCCACATGTTTAACGTGATCGTACTCCGCATGAACACGGAAGCAGTTGTGGCAATACCGCGCCCGAAATGTGCCAACAGCACGCAATATTCCCAGGTGGTCACCCACCTAAGAACAAACCGCGACCGATTCTGCTTGACTTCGGTGATCTAACGAGAACCGGTGTTTTCAGCACGGTAGAGCCGTTGGCTCTGGTAACGTCTGTATGTGTAAATGCACAATATATGTATCCACTGTAACTCACAATCTAATTTCAAAATAGTTTATAGATAAGTCACGTGTAGATTATCCTGGTGCTGATTAAATTTTGGTATGATTCAGAATAAAAGAATATGTCTACTTCAGAGAAATGACCAGCCAAAATCGAGTGTACCCACACTATCAAAGAGAACTAATTGGCAAAATTTTGGTAGATAAGTCACTTGTAGGCTACCCTGGTGCTGATTAGATTTTGGAAATAGAATCTGCCTTTTTTACGAAATGGTTCACAAAAATTGCTGAAATATAAAATAAAAGACAACTTATGCTCAAATATATCAATTAAGTTTTTATTTTTAAATGTAATGTTTGATAATAAAGAGGATAAGAACAAACCCATAACTCTAGAACTAACTAATCGTTCTCGAATTATTGTAGTTTTCTCGCATATTTGCAACCCCGCGTTTGAAAATGCGTCAGTTACCAAATGAATACGATAATTGAATAAAAATAGCAAATTCAGTTTCATTTCAAATAATTATGTGTGTTATTTTGAGCAATTAAACTTATTTTAATGATTTATTGAAGAAATAAATAGGAAATGAGTTTAGTCACTATTGTATTAAAATCGATTATTATATAGTAGAAAAGTAATGACTCAAAATTATCACAAACCTTTTGAAGCATCATAAATGAACCTATGTCTAAATACGATAGAAGTAAGACTTTCAGGTGTATGTGTATGGAGAACGTATTTTTAAAGATCAAAGCTGTAAGGAAAACTTCTCAGTCAAAGAACACAAATGAAATAAATATTCCTATGCAAAGGCAGAAGCTTGATTTTGGACGCTTAGAGGGAATCAGTGTTACAGAAACCGTTGGATGAACACCGACTAACTATGCTGAGAAAATTTTATCTTCTGTAAAATTATATGCAATTTATATACAACTCAAGTTTTTATCAATAATTGCTTTTCATTAACTTAAATATCTTCCAAAATGCAAAGGGTTCAAATTGATAAAATACCATTTTGTTATTAAGTTTGTGACAGACCATCATGTGTATTCAATTAGCAGATACCTTGTCTATATCTTTTATCTTTTTAATCTATATCTTTTTAATCTACATCAAAGACGATCCCGAAATGCTGAATGTTGTTCATAGTACTATAAAATACTTGAACATGAGTGAAGTTTGATTGATGTAGTTTAGAAAGAAAAAAAAGCAGGCCTCTTACTTGCAAATGGTTCAAATGGTTTAAAATATATGAAGTGTGGCCTACCTCAATATTAGACAGTTTTGGAATATGCTCAAACACCGGAGGCGTCTAGCATTGATTATGATTGCTTTCCGCTCTTAGTTTTTGACTGACTTTGTCCGTAACCCTTTTCAGCATGTGGGAGCCCCCCCCCCCCCCCCCCCGCTCATGTCACAATCTGAAAACCATACGACCCTCTTGCCATTTTATCTTTCTCTAATTTTAGCGGAAGTATTCTTGGATCCTAATATCCTTTTCTTTTTAAGACTTAAAGAAGGGCACGTCTTTGGTCCTCGCCCCACTCCCCTCCAAGAACAATATAAATGTAAGTTTTTTTCCATTTATGAAACTCCTTTTTCTCTTTTTTAGAAATTTAAAGGAGAAATTATGTCCTCTCCTGGGCTCTTTTCTAAACCCTTCCTTGAGATTTTGAGGACTGTTGACCTTAAATTGAAAGAATTCTCTGTATCATAAGTTGAAAATTATTTACATTTCAATGTAGAGATGATTTTTTTTCTATTGAAATTGCAAAACCCAAATCAATAAGGTAAACAAATCTTAATGCATAAAACTCGAAGCATATTTTGGGATAAGAAAGTGTTAACAAAGATAATGAGAAACCATGTCTAGCCATAAATGGAGTAATTAAAAAGATGGATTATAAAATACCAGATAAATCCAGTTAAACCCTTCGAAAACGATATAACTGATATAGTGAAATATATAAACAAGAACTAAATTTTGATTGAGTTTTGTTTGAAATGGATTAAAGTGTGTGAACTTCATAGTAAAACAATCTATCATATTATTACGAGATTATTACCAATCTCAAAAGCATTTTCTTAAGATTTGAATTTTGTAGTTCCGCATATTATTATTTCGGATAATATATAACATATATTATTAAATGTATATATAAAGTGTAGAGTGTATATATAAAGATATATATTAACTATGTTCATATATATATGGATTTTACTACGTATGTAGCCTCAAGAGATGTCACATCAAGTGATACAGAAAATTTTGCCCATTAAACGCAGCAGAACAAGCAAATAACATGACCAAAGAAAATAGATAATCAAACAATTTTTTTACAGTAATAATGATTATCTAGAAACAAATGAGAAACTTTGTAAATGACCTAAGCATGTTCTGCAGCAGAGATCAGTGGTTTGATTCCCCGCTGATACAGAACCCATTGCATCCGTTAAAAAAGTACCGTCAGAACACATTCTTGAAAACTTTGTGCTTGAGGAGAAATTTATCCATGTGATGTATTCCGTAAAATATATTAACACTTGCGCACGAGTCCTTACAATTATTACCGATGGATGGAATAATGGAAAGAATGAAAGAATCTGTACAATGTATTTATATCGCCTACAGAACTACAGAAGGAGACGACCTAGAAAGTGTTTTTCGTTTCATCCAAACATCAGAAATATCAGTGATTGAGTCTGACACAGATCCAGAGGAATTTCATATTGAAATTATAGCTCTTCAAACATCTACATTGAGGAAACTTAAAGCCTATGTTGCTGCTTGTTTATTGAATCCTTTCACAAAAATAAGTAGTGAAGGACAAATAGTTAAATATGAATTGGAAACTATAAAATAAGTCAACAGTAATGCTGCATAAAATGAATTGTTTCGGAACATTCAGTACTGAATTCCTAAATAATATGTACAGCAAAACACAATACAGTTCTTCTTATACCTACTACAGGACCTCCAGTAAATGCCAACCGTGAAGATTTTCGATCTATAAAATATAGATCTCTAGAAATTATAGTTTTACAGACATATACATTGAGGGAACTTAAAGCCTATGTTGCGGCTTGTTTATTGAATACTTTCGCATAAATAAGTAGTACAGGACAAATACTTAAATAGAAAGTGGAAACTATATCCTTCCTTCAGATCAAGAAATGCCAAAAAATTCACGTAATTAAAATGCAGCAGACATTGCAGATATTATGACTAATGAAAATATCTAATAGAATGATATTTCTTGAGTAATAACGATTCTTAACAATAAATGAGAAAATTTGAAAATCACAAAAGCATGTTCCGCTGTAGAGAGATCAGTGGTTTGATTCTCCAATTATATTGCCATTCGCAAGAAGGTACCACCAGAACAGACACTTGAAAATCATTTGTTGAATAAAGAATTTGCCAGTATGAGGATTTCTGTGAAATGAATTATGAATTGTGTACGATTCCTTAAAATTATTAAGGATGGATGGAGTAATGGAAAGAGTGAAAGACACTTTAATATAAATGAAGATATGATTGAGGGTGTGTGGTATAAATTGTGCAGAATTGCTGGAAGACATGGGTCAATGCCCACCTAGAAGTACATCATAGGATTGAACTCTGAAAATACTTTCTTCAAATCAAGAAATGCCTGAAAATTCTACCTATCAAAATTCAGCATAAAATACAGATAATTTGACCAATGAAAATTCGTTCTTCAGAGCAAGATATGCCTGGAAATTCTGCCAATCAAAATTCAGCAGAAGTGGAGATAATTTGACCAGTAAAAAGTGCTAATCGAAAAATTCTCAGGAGCATTAAAGATTATTTGACAAATATTATATAACAAAAACTTTTTTTTAAATAATCATAAAATCATGTCCTGTAATAAAATAATCAATGCTTTGATTCCCCCTGATATAGTAGCCATTGCAACCATTACCAATGGGCCGCCAGAACACGAACTACAAATCATGTGTTAGAAATGGAATTTACCAGTATCTAAATTCCATGAAAAAAATTATAAAGTGTGCACGATTCCTTACAATCATTGCAGATGGATAGAGTAATAGAAACAATGAAAGTATCTTTAAATATAGATTACGATGTGATTGCAGGTGCATGGGATAAGTTAAACAGAATAGATGACGGATATGTGTCAATGAGCACATAAAAGTGAACCACGAGTTTGATCTCTGAAATCCTTTCTTCACATCAAGAGATGCTGAAAATTTTGCCCATTAAATGCAGCAGAACATGCAAATAGCATGACCAAAGAAAATAGATAATCAAACAATTTTTTAACAATAATAATGATTATCTAGAAACAAATGAGAAACTTTGTAAATGACCTAAGCATGTTCTGCAGGAGAGATCAGTGGTTTGATTCCCCGTGGTTACAGAACCCATTGCATCCGTTAAAAAGGTACCGTCAGAACACATGCTTAAAAACTTTGTGCTTGAGGAGCAATTTGTCCATGTGATGTATTCCGTAAAATATATTATCAATTGTGCACGAGTCCTTACAATTATTACGGATGGATGGAATAACGGAAGGAATGAAAGAATATGTACAATGTATTTATATCGCCTACAGAACTACAGAAGGAGACGACCTAGAAAGTTATTTTCGTATCATCCAAATATCAGAAATATCAGTGATAAAGTCTGACACAGATCCAGATGAATTTAATATTGAAATTATAGCTATATTATACTTATTGAAGTTCATATAAGTATCAAACTTCGATCCTTTTCAATACATTACAATTGCAGCAGCTTCCAATGCAAAGTCCAAAAAATACCACATACAAGATGACACAATTGCTGTTTTACCTATTGGGGGTTACGCAAGGAAGATATATGCATTATAACAAGGACAGAATCATTCAATGACTTTGCTAAATAAACGATACTACTACATCTTTTTGTATTTTTGTTTATGGCAGATCTTTGTGGTGTATCAATATGATCTTTATCGGTAACGATGTAATAGTGAAGGCGTTCGTAGTTTATAGGGTTACTAGTAGCTATAATTTGGGGGTTCTCCTACAGATTGACTCGCCGGAGCAGATGACTCATTGAGGAGGGTTCCCTCATTAGGGAAGATGGTTGCCTCATTGGGGAGGAAGGATTTTGGTGGAGGATAACTCATAGAGGACCATTTGCCTCATTGAGAGGTTCTTTAGACCAACTGAGGAGGCAGTATTGCGAAAGAGGTTTTGAGGCTGAGGAGGCAACGACATTGAGGGAGTGAACTAACTCATAACCTTGGAGGTGACCTTTGGCCTGAATTGTGCAATCACGGGAGCGTGAGAGAGTCAATTGCGCAATCACGGGAGCGTGAGAGAGTCAATTACGCAATCACGGGAACGTGGTAGCGGACAACCTTACTGCTTGATGTCTTCGACTGTACTGACGTGTCTTATCAGTGCTGACAACAATGTAACAGTAAATTATTCTTAGGTATTTTCAGTGAATATAAATATAGGCTTAATTTTCCAAATGTAAAAGATATCACTGCCGATGGATCAGGGAATCAAATTCGGGATTGATAGAATACAAGACGAGTTTGTTAACCACCTAACCGTCGGCGGTTGATATGTAGATTCTTATTGTGAATGTGTACTCTCTGAAAGTAAGTGGAAGATAGATTATTTCAAGGTTGTGTTAAAAATATTTTGATTGGAAATTATTAGGGGGGAGCTACATTTTTTAATGAACATACACAAGAAGTTACTACTTTTAAAATTTCCAACACAAAATTTAGCTCCATACACGTTTCATTCTTTTCAATGTTCTATGTTTTTAATGTTAAGGATCTGATTGTCGATATGACACCTACTACTTTGAAGGCCAGTTCAACACCTGCTGCGGTGGATTCCCAGTAGTGGATTCCCAGTGGTGTCTACCTGAATTATTTTATTTTTATTTTATCTTTTGAAGGGGTATATGGGCAAAATCAGCTGTTTTATGGAAGTAAAGGATTGTATCGAACATTATTTCTATTACAGGAACCATTATGGTTTGCAATCAATAATTTAAAGGGGGAAAAAGATACGTAAAGTACGTATAAAGATACGTAACAATGTATATATATATATATATATATATATACATATATTTGTGTATATGGCCTATATTACATTGTATATAGCCTATGTTGTATTTTAGACTCTACAGAGAGAGTTATTGATTATACAGAACAAATTATAGACTCTACAATGAAAATTATGGATTATATAGAGCAAATTGCAGATTCTACTGAGAAGGTTATGGATTCTACATAACAAATTGTAGATTCTACAGAGTAAAATGTAGATTCTACAGAAAAAATTGTAGATTCTACAGAAAAAATTGTAGATTCTACAGAAAAGGTTATGGTTCTACAGAGCAAATTGTAGATTCTACAGAGTAAAGTGCAGATTCTACAGAGCAAATTGTGGATTCTACAGAGAAGGTTATGGATTCTACACAGTAAATTGTAGATTCTGCAGAGAAGATTATGGATTGTACAGAGCAAATTGTAGATTCTACAGAAAAAGTTACTGATTCTACACAGTAAATTGCATGGGCGCGGTAGCCCATTGGTTAGCGCGCTGGAGTTGCACTCGGTAGGCCCGGGTTCGATTCCAGCCACTGCCAAAACTGCCGCCGTGTTCATGCGGAGTACGATCACGTTAAACATGTGGTTCCAAAAGTCCTTCCGAGAGGTTGGTGGTAGGGGAAGGAGGGTACGGTCCCTGTGGATGCCTCCTCCACTGGGTTCCGGTCAAATTTGGGTGGCACTTCCCGACCGTCCAAGCAGTTACCTTACACCTTTCTGGTAGGTCGGACGGTCTGGGTTTCAACAACAACAACAGTAAATTGCAGATTCTACAGAGAAGGATATGGATTCTATAAAAGTTTTTGATTTTTCTACACAGCAAATTTTAGACTTTACTAAGAGAGTTATTGATTATACAACAAATTTTAGACTCTACAAAGAAGGTTATGGATGTTATAGAGCAAATTGCAGATTCTACGGAGAATGTTATGGATTATATAGAGCAAATTTTAGACTCTACAATGAAGATTATGGATTCTATAAAGCAAATTGTAGATTCTACTGAGAAGGTTATGGATTCTACAGAGAAAATTGTAAATTCTACAGAGCAAATTGTAAGTTCTACAGAGAAGGTTATGGATTCTAAAACAGTTTCGGATTATTCTACACACCAAATATTAGACTCTAAAGAGAGAGTTATTGATTATACAGAACAAATTGTAGACTCTACATAGAAGGTTATGGACGCTATAGAGCAAATTGCAGATTCGACAATAAATATTATGGAATCTATAGAGCAAATTGCAGATGCTACTTTGAAGGTTATGGATTCTACACAGCAAATTGTAGATTCTACAGAGCAAATTTTAGATTCTACAGTTCTCTTCAATGGCTATTAGCTAACAAGACTGATGCTAAATGATTCAAACCATGAAGGCTTCCCAGTTGCTGCAATGTATTCAAGCAGAACTACAACTAATTTTTATTTGTATTTATTCAGAAATTAAAAAGAAATTCAAATTTAACAACTGAAGTTTTCATGTCTGATGATAGTTCTGTTTTTCATAATGCTGTAAAATGGTGTTCGGTGAAGCCAAAAATCATTTCTTGTGCACGGGCATAATAGACATTCTTGGAATGTGAATTTAAATTAAAAAATAACAGTTCCTAAGCTTTGTGAAAATGTAAATAAAATTTTACAAAAACTGTTTAGAAGAACCAAAAATTGAAACATTTGAAAAATTATCTAATTTTTTATAAAGATGTTTATGTTAGAAAAAAAATCTCAATGTTTCGGAGAATACATACTTCCAGTCGCACTATATGAATAGGACTAAACAGTGGACATATTGCTTTAAACGCCACAGTCAAATTAACACAACCATGAAGTTGTAATGATGGCATAGAGAAATAAAATATGAAGAAGCTGGTGGGAAAATTATTTAAAGACTAATACGTCACTAACAATTCTACTGAATGCAATTTCAAAGAAACTTTTAGGATGCATAATTTCACTAGAGCGCCCAAACTTACTACTCCAATAGCCGAAATTAGGAAAAGACATGATTGGAGCTTAAATATGAAAATAGAGAGTGTAATAGAAGTGAAAATTGAAATGTGCTGGGTTGTTTTATCGAGTAAAGCTACAAATATATGCATACACACATATGAAGTGATGTATGTAAAAGGCTGTACATGTGACATTAAATGTCACAATTGTAACATTTGTGTTCATAAATTAGCCTGTACATGCAATGACTATGCAATACGGTTTACCATATGCAAACATATTCATTTTATATGTCAAAATTTTAAAGTGGGTAATTCAAGTAGTGACATATTGAATGATGACACAGATATTTTGACTATGGATTTCAATGAAAATGACTTAGCTGAAAAAGAACCAGCAATATTACACAAACAAGTAAAGAAGTCTCTCATTTCCAAACCTATTGAAGATGTGAAATCTAATCTGAATATGAAATTTCTTGAATAAACTAAAAAATTTCTTGAATTGAATGAAAACTGTCAGAATTTAAATCAGTTAAACATCTTAAAACATGCTATTGAAGTGTGCAATGCAAGAATGTCAGCTGTAACAGAGAACCATCATTCATTTCCTGATGTTCATGCAAAAATCGCACAACAAACTCTATTAAAAAATATAATACCTCAAGGACGCCTTTTGTCAGTGAATATTTATGGATTCTGTAAAGCAAATTGTAGATTCCGCAGAGAAGTTTATGGATACAGAGCAAATTGTTGATTCTACAGAGCAAATTGTAGATTCTACAGAAAAGTTATGGATTCTACAGAGCAAATTGTAGATTCTACAGAGAAGGTTATGGATTCTACAGAGCAAATTGTTGATTCTACAGAGAAGGTTATGGATTCTGCAAAAGTTTTGGATTATTCTACACACCAAATTTTAGACTCTACAGATAGAGTTATTGATTATACAGAACAAATTTTAGACTCTATAAAAAAGGTTATGGATGCTATAGAGTAAATTGTAGATTCTACAGAGAATGTTATTGATTATATATAGCAAATTGTAGACGTTACAATGAAGATTATGGATTATATAGAGCAAATTGTAGATTATACAAAGTAAAATGTAGATACTACAGAGCAAATTGTAGATTCTACAGAGCAAATTGTAGATTCTAGAGAAAAGGTTATGATTCTACAGAGCAAATTGTAGATTCTACAGAGTAAAGTGTAGATACTACAGAGCAAATTGTAGATTCTACAGAAAAGTTATGGATTCTACAGAGCAAATTGTAGATTCTACAGAGAAGGTTATGGATTCTACAGAGCAAATTGTTGATTCTACAGAGAAGGTTATGGATTCTGCAAAAGTTTTGGATTATTCTACACACCAAATTTTAGACTCTACAGATAGAGTTATTGATTATACAGAACAAATTTTAGACTCTATAAAAAAGGTTATGGATGCTATAGAGTAAATTGTAGATTCTACAGAGAATGTTATTGATTATATATAGCAAATTGTAGACGTTACAATGAAGATTATGGATTATATAGAGCAAATTGTAGATTATACAGAGTAAAATGTAGATACTACAGAGCAAATTGTAGATTCTACAGAGCAAATTGTAGATTCTCGAGAAAAGGTTATGATTCTACAGAGCAAATTGTAGATTCTACAGAGTAAAGTGTAGATACTACAGAGCAAATTGTAGATTCTACGGAGAAGGTTATGGATTCAACAGAGCAAATTGTAGATTCTACAGGGAAGGTTATGGATTCTAAAAAGCATATTGTAGATTCTACAGAGAAGGGTTAGAATACTATAAAAGTTTTGGATTATTCTTCACACCAAACTTTAGACTCTACAGAGAGAGTTATTGATTATCCAGAACAAATTTCAGACACTGCAATGAAGATTATGGATTAAAAGAGCAAATTGTAGATTCTACTGAGAAGGTTATGGATTCTACAGAGCAAATTGTTGATTCTACAGAAAAGATTATGGTTCTACAGAGCAAATTGTAGATTCTACAGAGTAAAGTGTAGATACTACAGAGCAAATTGTGGATTCTACAGAAAATCAAGGAATGCCTGATGCTTTAGATCAAGAAATGAGTGAAAATTCTGCCAATCAAAATGCAGCAGAAAATGCAAATAATGTGACCAATGAAATTCTTTCTGCTGATCAAGGAATACATGAAAATTCTTTCTATCAAAACACAGCAGAAATTACAGGTAAGTTGGCCAATGAAAATCCTTTCTTCAGATCAAGAAATGCCTGAAAATTCTGCCTATCGAAGTACTGCAGAAAATGCAGATAATATCACTAATGAAATACTTTCTTTATATCAAGAAATGCCTGAAAATCCTGCCAATCTGAATGCAGCAGAAAATGCAGATAATGTTATCAATGACATTCTTTCTGCTGCTCAAAAAATACCTGAAAATTCTTCCTATCATAATGCAGCTGAAATTGCATTTAATGTGAAAAATGAAAATCCTGTCTTCAGTTCAAGAAATACCTGAAAATTCTGCCTATCAAAATGCTGCTGAAAATGCAGATAATGTGACCAATGAAATTCTTTCTGCTGATCAAGGAATACATGAAAATTCTTTCTATCAAAACACAGCAGATATTACAGGTAAATTTGCCAATGAAAATCATTTCTTCAGATCAAGAAATGCCTGAAAATTCTGCCTATCAAAATGCTGCAGAAAATGCAGATACTGGGATCAATGAAATCCTTTCTTCTGATCAAGAAATGCCTGAAAATTCTGCCAATCAAAATGCAGCAGAAAATGCAGACAATAAGATCAATGAAATTCTTTCTGCTGATCAAGAAATATATAAAAATTCATCCTATCATAATGCAGCAGAAAATACAGGTAATGTGACCAATGAAATTCTTTCTGGTGATCAAGGAATACATGAATATTCTTTCTATCAAAACACAGCAGATATTACAGGTAAGTTTGCCAATGAAATCCTTTCTTCTGATCAAGAAATGCCTGAAAATTCTGCCTATCAAAATGTAGCAGAAAATGCAGAAAATTTGATCAATGAAATTCTTTCTGCTGATCAAGAAATATATAAAAATTTATCCTTTCATAATGCAGCAGAAATTACAGGTAATGTGACCAATGAAAATCCTGTCTTCTGTTCAAAAAATGCCTGAAAATTCTACCTATCAAAATGAAGATTATGTGACCAATGAAATTCTTTCTGCTGATCAAGAAATACCTGAAAATTCTTCCGATCATAACACAGCAGAAATTACGGGTAATTTTACCAAAGAAAATCCTATTTTCAGATCAAGAAATTCCTGAAAATTCAGCCTATCGAAATACTGCAGAAAATGCAGATAATGTTACGAATGAAAATCCTTTTTTCAGATCAAGGAATGCTTGAATATTCTGCCTATCAAAATGCAGCAGAAACTGCTGATAATGTAAACACTGAAATCCTTTCTTCTGATCAAGAAATGCCTGAAAATTCTTCCTATCATAACGCAACAAAAAGGTATTGTGACCAATGAAATTCCTCTATTCAGATCAAGGTATGCCTGAAAATTCTGCCTATCAAAATGCAGATGAAGATGCAGATAATATGACCAATGAAATCCTTTCAACTGATCAAGAAATGCCTGGAAATTCTTCCTACCAAAATGCAGCAGAAATGCAGATATTGTGATCAAATCGACTCTGAAAAAGAAAGACTCAAACATTCAAAAATAATATTAATGATAAAATCACTAATCAAAAGTGATAAATATCATTTTGAGGTGAAAGACTGAAAATGTAAGGATTGAAAAAACTCCGAGCATGATAATGGTCATATGGAAGGAAAATATTCTCCCGTATCAAACCGTGACAGCTCCAAAGAAGAATTCTAATCTGGAGTCTGTTAAACTGAGTATGCCTTGTCAGGAATGTGTGAACGTTATTTGTTGTTGACGAAGATGAAAACGATTGCAATTCCATAGGCTTTTATATGATTCCATAGGAAGAATCATTTCAAAATTCACACGATTGGAAAACCCTTTATCTACTTTGTTTATTCTATGGATCTAAATATTTAATGTATGATAAACGCGCATATTAACGAAATTATAGATTTGCACGGTCAACAGGCTAGAGACAGAAAGAAATAGGGAGTTAAAAAATTCAGAGGATGATAAAAAGATGCTGGAATTTGAAGAAGAAAGACTCGAGAGTTTAGATAATATTTATGATTGTTTTGATCACCTAATGTATGAAAATAACGTGTACGCAATAAACATATATCCCTTTCGAATGTGTTGTGTAAGTGAAAATTCTTGTGGAGCAACATTACCAGAAACTATACAAGTAGTTCAGATAGCTGTTCGACTTCACAGGAAGGCAACATGAAAACTCGTAAGAGGACAATAGAAAAATGCTTAAAATGTCCCTTTTAAAACTCAAACAATCAATTTCTATAGATATCGAAAAGGTTGTTTTGAAAAATACCACTTTTAAAGACATGGATATGTTCCTTAAAAGTTTAAAAATTTGTCGCTCTATGAATTCACAAAACTTAATTTATCGTTTAGAGGTAACGACAGAGCTTCAGCAGAGACAGATTCTACAATTTCAGATGATTCTGTATCCAATTGTCTCTTGTGGAAAGGACTGTTGCACATAAAGGTACCCGGTAGGGACAGCAAGATTCTTTACGCATTTGCATAGAAATATTCATGCAAATTAAAACTAAAGAGCTTAATTAAAAAAAATTTGAAGTATCCATATAGATTTATTTTTAATATTGAATGATTTTGTTTATTAAACTAATTGCCTCCATTGACCATAGCAGTTGCTTCCTGAAAAAGTTCTTCATTTGCAATAGCTGTGAAACACGGGTCTCAGTTTCCTGCGTCTCTTTGGCCCACTGCTTAGCAATATGCAATTGTTCCTAGGCAGTTATTCATGCTGTGGGTGTTAAGTATTTCCATAAAATTAAAACTTGTCCACAATGAATGTACTATTAAAATAAAATTGGTATCTCATAAATTGTAATATTTTTACTGAATTTCTTCAATTTTTACTCAATATTTATCAATAAGCTCAGAATCTCAGCTGGATAAACTTTTAGGTGTTAATAATACAATTTCTTCAACTTGTTTTGAGATTTTGATTAGACAGGACGATTCAGATACTTCCCAAGATGTTAGACTCAAAATTTGCGAAGTGAAAATAAGTTACCATCTAAAGAAACAGGGAATGCTACTGAAAAACGGGGTCCGTTTGATGGAGAAATTTAATGTGAAAACCTTGAAGATGAACAAAACACAACCTACATTTCCCATACATCAACTGCAAAAAAAAATCAGAACTTTATGGAAAATCTGAACAGCAAACAAGAAGTTTTTGTAAGCAAACTCAGATCAAAATCCTTCTTAACCAACAGTATTCTGCATAAATGGGATAAAAGCGTGGATAAACTGTGTAACAAATACAATAAGACAAACGACATCACCCATTACATGATGGAATGTAAGAGATTTGTAATAGAAAGAGGAAAATTCTTCTAGATTCTAGAAGGAACAAGGAATGGTTCTACAAATGACTTAAACATCTTGCAGGACATCAACAAGTACCCAAACCCTGGGACAGTGGCGAAACTGATCTGTACACATTGCAGTAACTGATTTACATACAAATATTTTAAAGTTAACTTCCCATATATTTAATCCCCTTCGGGAGAAATAAAAGGGGGGGGAGTTCCTTGGAGAACATCAGCCCATCATAATCTCCATTTTTCTTCTTTGCCATGAAAAAATAAAGAAAGATGTAATGCCATAAAAAAGAGGTAAACAGTTTGTTGGTCCTGTTTTAATTGGTGGCGAGTCGTATTTATTGCATTTTATTTGGACACTTTTTTATTCAATAACATTTATATGTTGTAAATATTGTACATAGGTTCTGCACCCGTTATATTATGTCGTAACCACAAAGACTCTGATTACCAGAAATCACAGTTCCCTTGTTGGAGTCCGTTGTTGTTGTTGAGACCCAGACCGTCCGACCTATCAGAAAGGTGTAAGGTAACTGTATGGACGGCCGGGAAGTGCCACCCAATTTAGACCGGAACCCAGTGGGGGAGGCATCCACAGGGACCGTACCCTCCTTCCCCTACCACCAACCTCTCGGAAGAACTTACGGACCCACATGTTTAACGTGATCGCACTCCGCATGAACACGGCGGCATTTGTGGTAGCGTGCAAATCTAGCGCGCAAACCACGGGGATACCGCACCCGAGATGGTCAACACGCACGCGGTGTTCCGAGGTGGTCACCCACCAAGTACTAACCGCGCCCGATGCTGCTTGACTTCGGTGATCTAACGAGAACCGGTGTTTTCAGCACGGTACGGCCGTTGGCCCCTTGTTGGAGTCCGTGTTGAAGCTCGCAGTTGGAGTCCGTGTTGAAGCTCGCAGTTTCCGAATTGGAGCCAAAAATATCCGAATTAGAGCCCGTGTTGAAGCCTAAAGTATCCGAATTGGAGCCAATGTTGGAGCCTGAAATATCCAAATTTGAGCCCCTGTTGGAGCATAAAGTATTCGAATTGGAACCTAAAATATCCGAATTGGAGCCTAAATTAACCGAATTGGAGCTTAAAGTAGGCGAATTGGAGCCCGTGTTGGAGCCTTTAGTATCCGAATTGGAACACGTGTTGGAGCCTAAATTATCCGAATTCGAGCCCGTGTTGGCACCTAAAGTATCCGAATTGGAGTTCTTGTCGGAGCCTGCAGTTCACGTGCTGGGGCCCGCACATCCCAAGTTGAAGCCCGTGTAAAAGCCCGCACTTCCCGAGTTGGAGCCCGTGTTGGAGTCAGCAGCCTGTCTGTAACAGGTAATGATTAATTCTGTATGTAATACTATCTAGTACACTTCTGACAGTTGTATACAAATTTCTCTTTCACTGCTTTTGAAGAAATTCTTCATGATGGAACCTGCAGAAACGGCAATAGTCACACCTTCTGAAAGGTAAATAATTTTGCATTTTTTTGTCTCAGAGGAAACGTGTAGTAGCAGAGAAATGGTGATCGGACTCAGAAGAACAGGTTGGTCCACACATCAAATCTCAGCGGACAGCCACCTACACGCGTCCACGGTGCCCCGGCAGTGGCGAAGATAGTTGGAACAAGGAAATGTGGCACGTTTGAGGGGTGCCGGTACCGCCAGAACTACGTCAGTACGCGGGGAATAATGCATCCACCGGCATACTTTGGCGGCCCCGCAGGCCACGTCCGCCGCACTTTTGCAATATGTACTGAACGATACCCTTGACGCTCCCATATCGACCAGAACTATTATCCTCTGATTGGTCGCCGCCAACCTGCACTCATGGCATAGTCTTGATGAATACATAATATTTGTTATTTATATTATCATTTAAATTATGTATTATTTTTATATTTATCAATTTCCATTTGCTTTGTCGTTGCACCATAACTGAGTCTAAAATTGAACAGCTTAGAATTGGAGCAACTCTCATCGGCTTCAGAAAAAAACATCAGGATAACATTTTATTAAGCATAGGGCATGTATAATAGCAAGTTATACATCCAAGGGAGGGATTATTTTGGTGGAAGACTTTCTAAGATACAGAAACTCTTTAGTGACTTTTGTAAAGAACCTTGCTGCTCCAACCTGAAATCGAACCCAGGATCTCTGAACTGACCATCCGACGCTCTATTGGGACGAAATTGCAAACTCTTATCGTTGAAATTGACTCTGCATTCCCCACCCTTTAATGTCAGATTGTCGAACAACTGACTGACCACCACCAGTTACTTTTACTTCAGCCTCCAGTTACTACTATCTTTACGCAGTAAGTATCCTGTGTGGTCATTATCCTCTCAATCTAAATTAGCGCTCAATCTTCCAGAGTTTACTGAATCCGTACTAGTCTTACTAGAGTCACTTTCAGACCTCCAACATCGTTGTAGTAACAGTGTTTGATTTGTTTAGGTTCAATTCGACGAAGTGGTTGACTTTCAAATTCCTTCGGTAAAATCTTTAAGCGAAAAACTTTATAGAGTTAAAAAAATGAAAGTCGCATTTGAAATTATTATATATTAAAGAGGTTTAAAGAGGTTATAAATTTATTCCTAAAATCAATCTCTTTTCCAAGAATATCC
Organism: Amaurobius ferox; assembly: GCA_951213105.1. NCBI lineage: Eukaryota > Metazoa > Arthropoda > Arachnida > Araneae > Amaurobiidae > Amaurobius > Amaurobius ferox. Next base: position 17,477 of record CATNUR010000019.1, read on the forward strand.
CCGTTGTGCACAAAAAATAGACGAGTTCAAAACAATGGCGTGTTCTCTGACAACTGCTATTCGAAACAAACAACGGCTCAGTAGAGAGTAACTGGAGAATTCCTTGAATTGAGAAATAATGAGATAGAGGCAGAAGAACAGAGACAAATTGATCAACGTATCATCGCAGCATCGGAATAAAGAATGTAGGCACGAAGTACCACAGATAGGGGCCATGTAGTCCAAGGTGGATATGCACAACTGCAGCAGTCATCAACTTCCCAAATCATTCATGCTGATATAGAACGAAATGAAGACACAGATTTTGAGGATTCCAGTACAAAAGTCACAACTGTTAGCGATGCATCTGTAGTAAACGAAGGTTTACAGCCATCTACAAGTAACGCTTCGAATGTGGGTAATGTAATTCCAGTTGGACGTACTCTGCTATAGCAATACAGTAGTCTTTGAATATTGAAGATGAGGTTTTACAAAGTGAACTTCGACAGAGAGTGTGCGAAATTGCAGTAGTTGCTGAAGATGTAGTACAAGGATTCCAGCAGCAAAGGGAAATGCCTGGCGCAAATGAAACTGAAGTGAAACTGACATATGATTCTACAGAAACTGAATTCTAAGGAAAAACTTGTGATGCTGCATATGTTCCTAGTGAATGAATTTAGAAAGGAACTTCAACAGAAAAGGCTATGAATATTCAAGCTGTAGTTCTGTTTTTTTAGACTATTTTAATATAATATATATTTTTTGACAAATAAAATATTTTGATGCTATCAATGTTTTAATCCTCAAACGAATTCTACTGGCTTTTAAAATTTACAATACTGTACGTACAATCATCTAAGCACATGAAACTAATTTAGAAAACTTTATGTGAATTGTTGAATTCGTTTTATATTTGAATTGGATTTCTATTAGTGCAATAACAATTTTTTTCCATCCCACAAAATTTTGTATTAAACTTTGATTTTTGAATATCAATTTAATACTGATTTAACGAATTTAATATTCAAATTAACAATTTTCATAAAATATATTGGTTTAACAAGTTTTAGAATTGGGTATTGGAGATAATAGAAAACCTTTGGTATTATGTATAATTTTTAAAGAAAAAAATATAAGACGATCTCGGTCCATTTTATCAGTTCTAAATGTCGTGCATAAAAAATATGGTAGTGTACATCGGTCTCCAGACATTGAATAGATATTGTAGCCTTTAAGATTGGAGTAAATATGAACTGTGTCTAATTGTACAGCTTTAATTGATGTAGTCTCATTATCCTTCCATATTTCTTTTGTATATTTTAAATTACCGTTGCCTCCATTTTCCCCATGGGCTTGTTAAACTCGGTCATTAGCACTTGCGCCTATGATCACGATCGAGGCAGATAGACAATATGTTTTAATTTTCCCAGTAGAGTCTTGAGTATGTATTGGTTTTTGAGATGGTGGCAGAATTGGTTCGGAATTATCTTTAAACTAGGTCGTATTTAAATGAATACTTTAGTGCATAAAACCACAGAAAGCTAAAGCATACCTTAAATTGGGCTCATGAATACTTGGTTCTTGCATGGTAAAATTATTTGCTATAAGGTAGCATTGCAAATGTATTAAAATATTGCAATCATATTTTACAAAGTATTAAAGGGTATTAAATTAAAACATGACAAGAACATGTAGAACAGATATAAATTCATCCTTAAAATCAATCTCTTTTCCAGGAAGATCCCCGTCGTGCACAAAGTATAGACGAGTTCAGAACAATGGTGTCTTCTCTGACAACTGTGATTCGAAACAAACAACGGCTCAGTAGAGAAACTGAAGAATTCCTTAAATTGAGAAATAATGAGATAGAGGCAGAAGAACACAGACAAATTGATCAAGGTATCATCGCAGCATCGGAACAAAGAATGCAAGCAACAGGTACCACAGATTGTGGCCATGTAGTACAATGTGGATATGCACAACTGCAGCAGTCATCAACATCCCAAATCGTTCATATCGATATAGAACGAAATAAAGACTCTGATTTTGAGGATTCCAGTACAAAGATCACGACAGCCTCCAGAACACGTACTTGAAAACCATCTGTATAAGTAGTATGCAATTATAATAATTTTCGTCAAATAATTGTAAATTGTGCACCATTCATTATGATTATCAGGATGTATGGAGTAATGGAAAAAAGAAAGAATCTTTTAATATAGATAACGATGTGATTTCAGTTCGATGGGATACGTTGAACAGAAATATTAAAGGATAAGCGTAAAATCCCACCTAAAAGTTCATCATGAATTTGACCTTTTCTAGGAACAATTCTTTGAAAAAATTATTCTAAATACTTTAGAATTTGTTATGAAATACTCACAAAAAATCATTTGAATGAAAGGTAACGTTTGAAAGAGCTTTAGACAGTTGGAAGCACATCTAAAGATTCATAACTTGACCAAAGCTCTTCGATTGGTTTCATGAATGGAACTCATTGACTTTCTTTAACACTAATCTAAGAACTGCATATCTAAATTCATTTTAAAAAACTGTTTGAGAATTTGTTAAATGTTCTAAATTTTTAATGTTAAGGATCTGATTGTCGATATGACAGCTAGCCCTGTGAAAGCCAGTGCAACACCTGCTGCGGTCGGAGAAACGGGACCTAGTGGTATCTACCTGAGTTATTTTATTTTTACTTCATCTTTTGAAGGGGTAGATAGGCAAAATCAGATGTTTTATGAGAGTATAGGATTGTATCGATCATGTTTTCTATTACAGGAACCTCTATGGTTTGCAATCAATAATTTAAAGGGGGATAAAACAGCTGACTCGCGATTTTATAGTGTTTTTTTTTTTTTTTTTTTTTGGCAATTTTCTAGAAAACCAAACTAATATGGGCATTTTATCTATTTTATAGTTTTATGGATATGTCCCACCTGCCACAAGTCCTTCACTCTGAAGAGGAATTTGGATCGATATCTGAAGACTCACACGGGGGTAAAGCCCATTGCATGCGAAGTATGCCAGATAGCTTTCTCTCGAAAAATGATATGGGCAAGCATGCTAAGATGCATATCAAAAATTTAAATTGTGGTGTGTGTGGTGATGAGTTTTTATGTAATGGACCCTCATTGCCACATGACGCGGCACCACAATACTGTGTAGCACAAGTGCGAACTGTGTGACGAATCATTCACACGATCCGACGTACTGTTGCAGCATATCCGTCGTGCTCACCCTTCCTTAGGCCTCAAACGGAAGACGTTCGATGTTGAGAAGATTTCAAAGAGTAGAGGAACGCAAGCCCTGAGAGCTCTTCGTCGTTCTCAGTAACATATGATAAATTATTATCAGTGTTTAAAAATACGGTACTCCATTGAAAGATGAAACTTATGGAAGTTCTCAACGAGGGGAAAAGTATGGAAACTCTCAATGAGAAGAAACAAATGCAAGTTTACATTGATGAAAAAAAAGATAAATTTTCAATTACGAGAAAGATATGTGAGGAAATGTCCCCATAATTAATTCATCAATTTACCGATCCCTGTCCTCCGAACTACCGTTTTGAGGAGAGGTGCTTTTATTAAACATATATCCTCATACACTGTACCTGTATCTAGTAAGAATAAGTCTTCTGTTTCATCAGAGAGGTGGATTCATGATCGATTTTTTAGCAGTTATAATGATTTCTTTAAATTCCATTTATAAAGTCTCATTCACTGTACCTGTATCTAGTTATAATAAGTCTTCTGTTTTATTAGAGAAGTATTCACGATCGATTTTTTAGCAGTTATAATGATTAATTATATTCCATTTATAAAGACTCATACACTGTACCTGTATCTAGTAAGAATAAGTCTTCTGTTTTATTAGAAAGGTATTCATGATCGATTTTTTAGCAGTTAAAATGATTGCTTTATATTCCATTCATAAAGCCTCATACACTGTACCTGTATCTATTAAGAATGAGTCTTCTGTTTTATTAGAGAGGTATTCATGATCGATTTTTTAGCAGTTATAATGATTGCTTCATATTCCATTTATAAAGTCTCATACACTGTACTTGAATCTAGTAAGAATAAGTCTTATGTTTTATTAGAGAGATATTCATGATCTATTTTTAGGAGCTATAATGATTGCTTTATATTCCATTCATTAAGTAAAAACCGGACAGTTTAGTGGGACAGATATTTGCACGAAACGATAATTTGATTCTTCTTTGGTGTCATAATTGCGCCTTCAAATGACAAAATCGCTGAAGAAAAAAATAAATATTCCATCTGCCCACAAAAATGCAATGTAAGAATTCTGCATAATGCGGACTTTCAACAAATTCGCCATTTGAACAGAAATACTAAACTTATATCCCATAAGAAAGCACAACAAAAGGCACGTAAATGGATCGTTTTGAGCATTCTCATTAATTAAATTCTAGTTAAAGTCTAGCGAATGTTGATGATGTAATACAAGGTGAACGTATCCCGCTGCTGCAATCTAGTAGGAAGTCTTTAAAAGATGAAGATGAGGTTCTACAAATGAATATCAACAGAAAAGTGTAAAATTGCAGTGTATGGTTTCAAAGATGTGGTACTAGTACTTCACCAGCAAGGGGTAACGGTTGAAAAAAAACAAGCTAAAGTGAAACCAAAAGACTAAGATTCTACAGGAACTGGATGCTTGGCAGAAACTTTTGATGCTGCAAAGACATAATGAGTTCTTAGTGAATGGGTTTAATAGGAAACTTCCAAAGAAAAGACTTTGAATATTCAAGCTATTGTCCAATAACTTTAGACATGTTTACTGCAATAGTCATTATACATCATAAAGTTAATGAGTTTAGTGTGCATTGAAAATTGCTTTATATTCGATGATTGCTTTATATGCATGATTGCTTTATATTCGATTTATAGAGTATAGACGTTCAATCACTTTCTATATATTCCTCTATATATAGGTTTTCCATACCCAGTACTTCTGGCATATTAATTATGGACCAACATAAGAGGTGATAAATGGTGCTTTTGATACTCATATACTATAAATGTATTTTGGAAAGATAAGTGTTCTATTTTATCAGAGAGGTATTCATGATCGATTTTGTAACAGTTATAAAGTACAGCAAACAGACAACAAAAAGATAGCTGCTCAATTTCCACAGCTGTGCACATATGGGAAAAGCTAGAAGAAAATTTGACTGAACAAAAAATAGATAAAACAAACCTTAAGTATTTTCCCATCCGCTACAATCAAGCACTGGGTGCTCCTCACTTTTTATCGTATTTATTGGACCCACGATATTGTGGCAGCAAGCTGACAGAAACAGAGAAAAAATCAGCATTGAAAAATATACGACAAGTTTTATGCCAATAATAATGAAGTTCTTAGACAAGGCTGATCCGTTTTATAATTTTCTATTTGAGCAAGATGTTGTTTCCCAAATGTCACCTTTGGAATGGTGGAAAACACATTTTAATTCTGTTTGTGTAGCTAGCTACCTCTACAGACTACAAAATCATCACCAAGGCAATTCAGCAACTTTTTACTGCTGTAGCTACCTCTGCGTCTGTGGAACGTATATTTTCTACATGGATGGAGGATTAGTAGATTTCACTTTTAGAAATAAGTTGGGTAATAAAAAAGCTGAAAAGTTAGTTTTTCTGTGTAAAGCTTTAAATTATATACTATGTCCTAAACGCTTTTTGTAAAATAAATATTGTACAGTAGACTCTCGATATAATGACCCCAGCGGGACCATTGAATGTGGGTCGTAATAACCAAAGGTAGTTATAAAGAACACACACAACATCTATGAGGATGCATCCGGGGCCAAAGTCTCTGGTCGATATATTGGAAAGGTCTCGAAAAAGAGGGTCATTTTACCGAGAGTCTGCTGTATTACTTTACTGTTTACATAAATTCGTATTTTTATGCTTGTTTTTTTTTTTTCAATTTCCAGTGTCAGAAATCTGTTCTAATAAAACATCATTTAAGAGACTCAGATGAATTAAATTACCTGTTAAATGGTAAGTTTTTATTATATAAATGAAAAAGTTATTATTAAACATTAATACTTAAAAATATCATCTTTCTCTAAAATCTTGACTTTTTAATAAGCTTGCCATAATCCCTTCCCTTTCTTTCAAGTCCTTCATAATATCAAACCTAACAGATATTGAGTTATCATAGGTCTTTATTAATATACATTCAAATAAAGAACTTAAAACCGCATAATATTTCCATATAATTAATATAGCCTAGATTTATAAATTGAATAAAATAACCCAATTAAAAAAAACCTATTTATTTAAAAGTCTTTGGGTTTTTCTAACCCCTGCATATAGTTTTTAATCTTATATTAATATATATTCAATTAAATTTTTTTAATTATACAGTACATTAATATAGTCTAACCTACCTTCTGATATGATTAATATAAAAAATTGATTTGGAAAAAGGCTAATATAAATTTTAAAAAATCCGATTTAAATAAAAGAAATCCGATTTTTTTTTAAATCATGATTTTTATCCACCCTGCCTTGAAAGCAACCACGAGCTATTCACCAATTTTGACTTCATTCATGGATTATTCAATACTCCAAGGAAATGTCATTAAATAGATGGATTGTTGTTATGAAAATTCTAAAAATAATCCATTCTAAAACATATAGGCAATAATTATATAGTATTCCCTATTTGTTAAAATATAAAAGAGGAATTATCTCTATTTTACAGAAGAATATAATCAAGAACATAAATTAGATATCACAAATCAAATGCATTATATCGCAAACGACTTGATCACTAAAAATTTTATTTAAACTTCTTATAAAGAACTTTTTTTAATATTGAATTACAGAATACAGTTGCTAACCCAACAAAATCGAAATGCTAAGAATTTAATAATATTGAAAATGAAAACGGTGTAGAGAGGCGTAATCGATATTTTTATGTTCATGCCTAAAAATTATTAAAATCTACTATTCAATTTTGAGTGCAGTAATGTAAATTTTATTTACAGATCAAAGATGTGCACACACTGGAGACGAGGTCTTGTAATCTTATTAATCTCTGTGACATTCTGCTTCATTGTCCTGTGCAGAATTTGCCATATTTTATCAATGCAACTACGCCTTGTGATCACTGGATGATATTGGAAACCTCTTCGTTATGCAAGATTTTAATGGTTTCATACAGATTTTATTTCGTCGTGAGTGGTGGGCACATTTATGTGCTGCATTTCTTACAACGTAATATGTACAGAACAAGCCATTTTATTGAACGTTGTGCAAGACGTATTCGAAACAACGTACCTTGCAGAATGCTCGAGAAGATGGACGGATGGTCATTGCCCTATGTTATAGGGATTAGTAATAGTCTCCCGATATTACTAATTTATTTTTTATCCTTACCTATCAATCATTGTTTTTGCATAAGTATAGCATCTATATTATTCCAGATCAATTTATTAGAGCATACTCTAATTTTGGAAATAGAAGGAGTACAGTTGGTACGAGAGTGGAGAGCACTAGAAACAGAGCTAGACAGAGTTTCAAATTCAAGTGGACAAAATGATTTAATAAATATCGTTGGACATGAAGAAACTGAAATAAATAACCACAAAGTGTTCAAATGTGGAATCAAATTCCCCAACAAAAAGATTGTGAACGAATTCTGCCAGCTGAACCAACAGACGATAGAAGTAATGGACAAAGCTCTGTGTGTTTACGTAAGACCGATGTATTTTACGTGTTCTTTGAAGAGAAGTGCGTCAAAGAAAATCTTATGACAGGATATAGTCGACTTAGTTCTATGGGATTTAAATAGTGTTAAACAGTTTTTACTGCAACATTATAGATATGACATTTCTCCACTATATTTGTTATAATGTAATATTCAAAAAGGCAGGCCATTATATTCAATGTTCTGGAAAACAGATTCAAAGTATTTGAATTGTAATCTGAAGGCAGAAAGCATTGGCTTTAAATTTCTGCTTTATTTTTTATCTTTACCTATCTCTCTTTGTTTTTGCATGATTATAGCATCTAAATTATTCCATATCAATTTATTAAAGCATACTCAAATTTTGGAAATGGAAAGAGAAATATGGAAGCTGAAATAAATAACCACAAAGTGTTCAAAAGTCAAATCCAATGACCTAACAAAAAGATTGTGAACGAATTCTGCCAGCTGAACCAACAGACGATAGAAGTAATTGACAAAGCTCTGGAGATATTTGTCAACTCTCTGCCTGAGAAGGTTTTGTATGTTTACTTAAGACAGATGTGTTTACGTATTCTTGCAAGAGAAGTACGTCAAAGGAAATCTTATGACAGGACTTAGTTCTATGGGATTTTAATAGTATTAAACAGTTTTTATTGCGTCACTGGAGATATGATATTTCTCCACTATATTTGTTATAATGTAACATTCAAAAAGGCAGGCCTTTATATTCAATGTTCTGGAAAACAGATTAAAGGCATTGTACAAAAGAAATGGCTTTTTTTCTGCTTTATTTTTTATTTTTAGCTATCTATATTTGTTTTTGCATAATTATAGCATCTATATTATTCCATATCAATTTATTAGAGCCTACTCAAATTTTGGAAATGAAAGAGTACCGTTGGTACGAGAGTGGAGAGGACTAAACACAGAGCTGGACAGAGTTTCAAATTTAAGTTGACAAAATGATTTAACAAATATCGTTGGACATGAAGAAACTGAAATAAATAACCACAAAGTATTCAAAAGTCGAATCAAATGACCCAACTAAAAGATTGTGAACGAATTCTGCCAGCTGAACCGACAGACCATAGAAGTAATGGACAAAGCTCTGGAGACATTGGTGAACTCTGCCTGAGACGGTTTTGTGTGTTTAAGCAAGACCAATGTGATCTTATGACAAGGAGGGAAATCTTATGACAGAACTTAGTCGATTCAATTCTACGGGATTTTAACAGTGTTATACAGTTTTTATTGCGTCATTAGAGATATGAAATTTCTCCACTATATTTGTTATAATGTAATATTAAAAGAAGCAGGCCTTTATATTCAATGTTCTGGAAAACAGATTCAAAGTATTTGAATTGTAATCTGAAGGCAGAAAGCATTGCACAAAAGAAATGGCTTTTAATTTCTGTTTTATTTTTTATCTTTTCCTATCTATCTTTGTTTTTACATAAGTATGGCATCTGTTATTATTTGCATAATTATAGCATCTCTTGAATTCGTTAATATGGCACAGTCAGAACATATTCTTACAAGTCATTTGTTAGACAAAGAATTTGAAAATAAAGAATGTTTGCCAATGTGATACGTTATAAGATCAGGTAACTTTTGGTAAAATTTTGCCAGTATTTGAAAATACTGTACTCCGTTGAATAATAAAACTTATGGAAGTTCTCAACGAAGTGAAAAATATGGAAATTCTCAGTGAGGAGAAAATACGGAAATTCGCAATGCCTCCATGATAAGTTCAACAACTGTTGCTTCTATTGTAACACAGCAGATCTTATAATACCATATTAAATACTGTCTTTACTATAAAATCGATGTTACTATGTCTTTTCTATGTATCGACATAATAGCGCATGTATGTTTCTATCATACAACTTACCTGTTATGTGGAAAACCTATCTTGAGAAATAACATCGACATACAAGATTTTTACTTCATATTATCATGCATATTAATGGGAGAATTTCATTCCAGTTTGAATTAAGTGTAGTTCTCAAATAGTGCGTCCTGGCTTCATATGTTACAGAATTGACTACCCCAGGTTCGTGGTTAATGTCCTTGCACTTCACATCTCTACCAGTGAAATAAATGCAAAAAATAAATAAATAAATAAATAGATGAACACTATTTTTAAAATTCTCTTAGTCCAAAAGAATTTTCTAATGTGATAATTTTCGTGATAAAAATTTTCAATTGTGCTGACATCCATACTATTCATTACGGATGGTTGGGTTAAATGGAAAAAATCTTTAGCTAAAGACCGTGATATGACTACAGGTTGATGGGATATGTTAAACAGAATTGGTTAATGATGTATACTCCCTAAAATGCCTTTCTAAAATTTTATACAGAATATGGAATCTCCGAAACTTTCTTCAGATCAGAGTATGCATAACAATTCTGATAATCGAAATGCAAATTATATTATTATCGCACTTATTTTATTGTTTCCTTAAAAAACTTCACTTATTAAAGAAATAAGGCTGTGTTTCTAACGCATCATAGAATATCATTTCCGTTTCAACCTTAAATTCAGAAAGGTAAAGGTTAACCTTAATTTAATCCTAATTTACCAGATTAAGATGGTAAAGGTTAACTTTAAATTCACAAAGGCAGGGTTGACTCAATATATTATTTATCCTTAGGCAAAAAAATATGAAACTGCTCCACCACTAGCACCATAATTTGCTTATGTTTTGCATCTATGAAAAGAAAAATAAGGAAAACAGTAGAAATGGGGAATTTTGAGTGAATATATCTAGTGTTAATAATAGTACATAACATTCCTCGCAATGTATAAAGTATTGGGACCGTGCCAAAAATCGAGGTTTTGAGGGATTTAAAGGTTTTGGGACCTTTAAAACACGAAAAATATATTTTTAACGTGAGCAGTTTTTAACGCCTGTGTGTTGTTGAGATCCAGACCGTCCGACCTTCCAGACAGGTGTAAGGTAACTGTTTGGACGATCGGGAAGAGCCACCCAATTTAGAGGCATCCACAAGGACCGTACCCTCCTTCCCCTACCACCAACCTCTCGGAAGGACTTACGGACCCACATGTTTAACGTGATCGTTCTTCTCTTGAACACGGCGGCAGTTTTGGCAACGGAGGGAATCAAACCCGGGTCTACCAAGTGCAACTCCCGCGCCCCTTAAGGTCTGTATGTTGAAGGCCCGGACCACATGACCAACCCTAAGGCTTGTAGTAGCTTAATGTATGGTCGTTAACGGCTGTATGTTGTTGTTGAGACCCAGACCGTCCGACCTACCAGAAAGGTGTAAGGTAACCAAATGGACGACCGGGAATTGCCACCCAATTTAGACCGGAACCCAGTGGGGGAGGTATCCACAGGGAGCGTACCCTCCTTCCCCTACCACCAACATCTCGGAAGGACTTTCGAACCCACATGTTTAACGTGATCGTACTCCGCATGAACAAGGCGGCAATTGTGGCAGCGTGCAAATCCAGCGAGAAAATCAACGGACTACCGCGCCCGAAATGTGCCAACAGCACGCGGTGTTCCTAGGTGGTCACCCACACAAGTACTAACCGCGCCCGATGCTGCTTGACTTTGGTGATCTAATGAGAACCGTTGTTCCCAGCACGGTAGGGTCGTTGGCTCTGGTAACGTTTGTATGAGTAAATGCACAATATATGTATCCACTCTAACTCAAAATCTAATGCGCCGAATTTCATAATAGTTTATAGGTAAGTCTCGTGTGGATTATCCTGATACAGATTAAATTTTGGTATGATTCAGGATAAAAGAATATGTCTATGACTGAGAAATGACCAGCAAAAATCGAGTGTACCCACACTAACAAAAAGAACTAATTGACCAAATTTGGTGGATAAGTCACTTGTAGGCTACCCTGGTGCTGATTAGATTTTGGAAATAGAACCTTCCTTTTTTACGAAATGGTTTGTAAAAATTGCTAAAATATAAAGTAAAAGACAACTTATCAATTAAGTATTTGTTTTTAAATGTAATGTTTGATAATAAAGGGGATAAGAACAATCCCATAACTATAGAACTAATCGTTCTCGAAATATTGTAGTTTTCTCACATATTTGCAACCCCGCGTTTGAAAACGCGTCAGTAACCAAATGAATACGATAATTGAATTAAAATTGCAAATTCAGTTTGATTTCAAATAATTATGCGTGTTATTTTGAACAGTTAAACTTATTTTAAAGATTTATTGAAGAGATAAATAGGAAATGAGTTTAGTTAACTTTTGTATTAACATCGATTAGTATATAGTAGAAAAAGTAATGACTCAAAGTTATCAAAAACCTTTTGAAGCATCATAAATAAACCTATGTCTAAATACGATAGACCTAGGAGTTTCAGGTGTATGTGTATGGAGAACGTATTTTAAAGATCAAAGCTGTAAAAAAAACTTCTCAGTCAAAGGACACAGATGAATTAAATATACCTATGCAGAGGCAGATGCTTCCTATTAGACATTTAGAGGGAACCAGTGTTACAGAAACCCTTGGTTGAACACCGACTAACTATTCTAAGAATAATTTATCTTCTGTAAAATTATTTAAAATATATATGCAATTTATTTACAACTCAAGTTTTTATGAATAATTGCTTTTCATTAACTTAAATATCCTCCAAAATGCAAAGGTTGATGATCAAATTGATGAAATAGCATTTTGTTATTAAGTTTGTGACAGGTCATCAAATTTATTTATTTAACAGGTACCTTGTCTATATCTTTTTAATCGATGATAGTATCAAAGATGATCCCGAAATGCTGAATGTTGTTCATAGTACAATAAAATACTTGAACATGAGTGAAGTTTGATTGATGAAATTTAGAAAGAAAAAAAAAGCAGGACTCTTACTTGCAAATATTTCAAATGGTTTAATATATAGGAAGGGTGGTCTACCTCAAAATTAGACAGTTTTGGAATATGCTCAATCACCGGAAGCGTCTAGCATTGATTTATGATTGCTCTCAGCACTTAGTCTTTGACTGACATTGTCCGTTCTCCTTTTCAGCATGTGGTAGCCCCACCCCTCTCATGTCACAATCTGAAAACCATACACCCGTCTTATCTTTTCTCTAATTTTAGTGGAAGTATTCTTGGATCCCAATATCCTTTTTTCTGAAGGTTTGAAGAAGGGCACAACTTTAGTCATAGCTCCACTTCCCTCCAAGCACAATATCAATGTAAGTTTTTTCCCATTTATGAAACTCCTTTTTCTCTTTTTTCTAACCCCTTGCTTGAGATTTTGAGGACTGTTGCCCTGAAATTGAAATACTTCTGTGTATCATAAGTTGAAAAATTATTTACATTTCAATGTAGAGATGATTTTTTTTCCTGCTGAAATTGTAAAACACAAATCAATAAGGCAAACAAATTTTAATGTTGAAACTCGAAGCATATTTTGGGATAAGAAAGTGTAAACAAAGAGCATGTGAAACCATGTACTAGCCAAAAATGGAGTAATTGAAAAGATGGATTAAAACACCACATAAATCCAGTTAAACCCTTCGAAAACGTTAGAACTGATATAGTGAAATATGTAAACAAGAAATATAATTCTGATTGAATTTTGTTTGAAATAGATTAATCTGTGTGAACTTCTTAATAAAACAATCTATCATATTATTACGATATTATTACCAATCTCAAAAGCATTATCTTAAGATTAGTATTTTGTAGTTCGCATATTATTATTTCGGATAATATATAATGTATATTTTTATATGTATATAAAAAGTGTATAGTGTATATATTAAGATATGTATTAACAATATATATATGGATTTTACTATGTATGTAGCCTAAAAATGTAATTATTTAATAAATAATTAATGAAACCTAATTTAGTTTCAATCATTCTTCTTTAAAGAGCGGTACAGCAACAACAAACCTCATTAAAATGAACTTACAATAAGAAACGAAAACAAATTTTGTGCAAGATTACAGTGCATAGGATTGCGTTTTAACATGCAGGTTTCACTGGAAATGTAAGACATATATAATCATCTCAATTGTAGCTCAATGAATAGAGTGATATCCGTCCAGCCAGAGATCAATGATTCGATTCTCTGCTGAGATACGATTTCCTTTCAATCCCCAAAAGAATAACATTGTAAATGAGTTTAGCTATCATGCACACCATATTAAAAGCGTTTCACCTATATTTACAACCAAAATGATCGATAATTATCTATTAATAATTTGTATAAACACTGAAACATCACACCATACTTGTTTTCTCACATGGTTCCATGAAGCTATGAAATAGAAATATTATTCCGAAAACTACAACCAGTACATATATTTCTAGATTTTTTGACAAGTGTAAAGCTTGTGATAAAGTGTTGTGATCTTGTTAGGAGTTGTTGAATTGAACACACCTTTCATCGATTCTATTTGAGTTGGAATGAACTCATATAGAATCCTCACACTGTGGAACATACGTGTGAAAAATGATCATTACAGTTGTGTCAGAAGTGTGAATCTTAAACTAAATTAAACACATTTCAATGCCTGACTGTAAACATTATACGCAAAAAATTACCAGCTAATATACTCGAAAGACTGAAATATTATATTTTTTTTTCAGTCTATAAAGTATATTGGCTTATTGATTGCTAATTTACTTATTTCTAGTGAAACTAAGGTTTAAATTCTTCTGGGATGTTGAAAATATAATGCATTCTTTTTCTTCTAAATATACATATTCTTATAAATAAAAGCGGTATCAGAGGTATGCAATTCAGACATTAATTACCCGGCGTGGAGAAATTTTCCACATTACGCCACTTAGTGAAATGTATATAAATATATATATAAATACAATATCGAATTCAACTTAACTGGCTCTGAGAAAAAGCTATATAACCTAAGCCTGTGTTTTCATACAATGAGCACGTGTTTACTTGTGCTGAAAGAGTATATACGTATGATATACATGTGTAATAATAAAAATAAATTACATGCCCTATAAATTAATCAATTTTCTTTTGGTAATCCAGGACTTAACAAATTATCTTTGTGCACGCTACTCAAACACACAGCTAAACAAGCTGACTGAAAACATGTCTGTACTGAGGGACTGGCGTCTAGCCCACATAAGTCTAGTCGGCAGTGATATATATAATACTGCACCAATTTCTTATGATGAACACGCGCAAAGAATGAAATATAGGATGGATAACAAATAATCCTTTTATTTAAATAAAAATAAATTACATACCTTGTAAACGTAATCCCTTTTCTTTTGGTAATTTATAAAAAATAAAACAATTGATTATAAAATCCAAAATAGCAGCGAAAGTATGATTTCCACGTGTGAACATGAGATGATAGAACAAAGTTCTTCCAAGCGTTCCGTTCAGTGCCAAATAGGGTTATATTAGCAGAACGTTTTGGCAAAAACCGTCACGGACCATCTCCAAACGTGCCAATATTGGATTTAATTTTGGTTGACGGTTGGCGCTGTGCGGTAACGAGTGAAACGTCTGTGGTCTAGCCGGAGTAACACGACTTTACGGTTCCCATGATGCTTTGCGTGAAGAAAATTTTAGTGCTGCCACCTAGTAGAGAAATTACGAAATTAAAATTTCATAGCACGACTGGCTAAATATGTGTAATAAATTGATTGATTTAAGTGTACATTTTGAAACATCTTGGTAATACTATTAAAATACACAAATAATATGAAGCATGTGAATATATTTTGCAATACTAAAAATATTTTTTAAATTGAATGCATTCAAAATTAGGAAATAGACATATAAATTTAGCTTGAATATATTGTAAAAATATCTGTGTCATTTAATATTAATTTTTTCTTCAAATCCATGCACTAATTTTTATAGCTCTAAACATTTCGTTTAATCTGCTGCTAATGCACAAAGTCATGCAAATAAACTATAATTTTAATTAAATAACTTTTTACTCAGGGTAAATGAAATATAACATGCATTTGAAAAAAAAAGTAAGCTTTCACTTTGTATCAAAAATAAACACAAAGCTTTCAATTTTTATAAAAAAATAATTATTAGTTAGTATATCTTTTATATTTGAATATTTTGATTGACTTTCAATATATGACTTGAATCATACTAGAATAATCCTGCCATTTCTTAATAAATTTATCATGATTTTTTCTATCAAAATCTTGATTTTGGGAAGTTTTGGGAGAAATAAACGGAGATACAGAACCGATTTCGTTCTCATGAGAACTCATCAGCTATGGCTAACCAATGTAAATAAAGTGTATAAGAAAACTGACCTAATTCACAAAATACATCTGTGTAAAATACATATAGTACTACAGGACCGATTTTACTCAAAAAAGAGATCCTATAAACAACTCTTAACAGCAATAGTAGAGTATTTGGATCAAGAAAAAGGCAATATTCCAATCATATTACTAATGCTATTAACAGAGATACAAGATCAGTTTCGTTCCCATTTGAGCTCATCAGCTGTGGATAATTGAAGAAAGCATTTCTTATGAATGAGTCAAGGAGGTTAGTTTAAAAAAAATGCCTGAAAATTCCTGAATGCCTGATAATTCTGCGAAACAAACTGCAGCAGAAAATGCAGATAACATGACCTATGAAAATAGCAAATCAAACGAATTTTTAGAGTAATAACTATTATCTAGAAACAAATGAGAAAGTTTGTGAATCACCTAAGCATGTTCTGAAGCTGAGGGATCAGTGGTTTGATTCCCCGCTGATACAGAACCCCACCGCATCCTTTAATATGGTACCACCAGAACACATTCTTGAAAACCTTGTGCAGGAGTAGCATATTCTCCATGTGATGTATTCCTCGATATGTATTATATATAGTGCACGATTCCTTACAATTATTACGGATGGATGGAATATTGGAAAGAATGGAAGAATCTATATAATGTATTTGTATCGCCTACAGAAGGAAATGACCTAGAAATTGTTTTTCGTATCATCCAAACATCAGAAATATCAGTGATTGAGTCTGACACAGATCCAGAGGAATTTCATATTGAAATTATAGCTCTTCAAACATCTACATTGAGGAAACTTAAAGCCTATGTTGCTGCTTGTTTATTGAATCCTTTCACAAAAATAAGTAGTGAAGGACAAATAGTTAAATATGAAGTGGAGGTTATAAAATAAATTAACTGCAATGCAGTATAAAATGAATTGTTAAGGAATATTAAGTACTGAATTCCTAAATAATATGCAAAGCAAAACACAATACAGTTCTATTTATACTTACTACAGGACTTCCAGTAATTGCCAACCATGAAGATTTCAGAATTGCTGCTGAACATGTGTTAATGCATGTGTAAGAACATGTGTTAATGCCCATCTAAATATACATCAAAGGATTGAACTCTGAAAATCCTTTCTTCAAATCAAGAACAGCCTAAAAATTCTACCTATCAAAATTCAGCAGAAAAAGTTCCACTAAGAAAGTACCGCTTCTGGGATAAATGAAGCTAGTAAAAGCAGTGATGAAACTTCTCAGCGAGAAAAAAACTTGAGGCAGAACTTGACCGAAACTACTACAGAAGATGATACTTTAAATATGTTGTTGACGAATATGAAAACAATTGCAATTCCATATGAAGATTCATATCAGAATTCACAGGACACGTAAATTCCTTATCTACTTAGTTTAGTCCCATGGATCAAAATATGTAAGATATGATAAAAGCGTATGTTAACGATATTAAGATTTCAGAGGGCAACTGACCAAAGGCTAGAAAAATAAGGAGTAAAATAATCCAAATGATGACAAAAAACGATGCCAGAATTTGAGGATGAAAAACTCGAGAGTTTAGAAAATATTTACGATTGTTTCGATCACCTAACGTCTGAAAATAATATCTACGCAATAAATATAACTCTTTTGAAATGTACAGTATAAATGAAAATGTTTTGAAACTACATTATACAAACTACCCATACAAATAGTTCGTCTTCACAGGAAGGAGAAACGGAAAACCCAAATGAGGACAATATAAAGATACTTAAAAGAGTCCCATAAGAAAGTCAAACAATCAATTTCTACTGCTATCAAACATAATATTCAGAATGTGCAGTATAAGTGAAAATTCTTGTGAAGCAACATTAAACAAACTGCCCATACAAATAGTTCAGATTTCGTCTTCACAACAAGGAGAAAAGGAAAACCCAAATTCTGACAAAAAAGGATGATTAAAAGAGTCTGAAAGTCATACGATCAATTTCTACAGATATCGAGCAGGATATTTTGAAAAATATCACTTCTAAAGACATGAATGTGTTCCTTGAAAATTTTAAAGAATAGTCTCTATGAATACAGAAAATTTAATTTATTGTTTAGAGATAACGGCACGTTGAAAGCAATTGTTGAAGGATATGTGTAAAAGCCCACCTAAAAGTTTATTATGAATTTAATCTCTTTTAGGAAATATTCTTTGAAAAATTCCTTCGAGGTACTTTCAAATTTCTTATAAAATATTCATAAAAAATCATTTAAATAAAAGGTAAATAAATATCTTTAAATATTGTCAGTATTTATATTATTGTCATTATTATGTATCGAATGGTGATGATGTAATACAATGTGAACGTGTCCCACTGCTGCAATCTAGTAGAAAGTGTTTAAATAATGAAGATGAGGTTCTACATATGAATTTCGACAGAAAAAGGGTAAAATTGAAGTGGATGGTGCCAAAGATTTAGTACTCAGACTTCACCAGCAAAGGGAGACGTTTGCAAAATGGAATGGTTTGCATGATGGACACTTTGATATGATAAGAAGCCTTAAAGCATTTTATGGGTCTGATAAGTACTGCATGGAATGCGAGCGATCGTTTAATAACAGACGTCACCATATATGTTCTGCATTATGCCATGTATGTAGTCCAGCAACGTGTATTCTGGGACAAACGCGCGATTGCACAAATTGCGATAGGACATGTTGCTCTCTCAGCTGTTATGATGAACATAAGTAAACAGGACTCTGTGATGAGGTACTTTAATGTTTATATTTTTGTATAAGCACAAATTAAAAGAACAATAATATATTTGTATAGCTTGTGGAATGCTGAGTGTAAATATATGTGATTTATATTTATTATCTTATAGGTTTATAAAAGGTTGCTTCAAGGTTATAAGTAGAAGAGATTGCCCCAAAAATCTACATGTGTGTGGAACACGAAGCTGTCCTTCTTGTACAAACTTTGTTGAGTTGTCTTTACATCGTTGTTTTTTAAGAAGATTGGAGCCTATACCTAGAAATGATAAGCTCATATGTTTTGATTTCACGACCGACCAGTCGACTGGGGAGTACATCGCTAATTACGCTGTTGCACAGTATGCAGATGGTAGAGTTTTTAACTTAAAAAGCGACAGTACACAAGACGCCTGTGCAACATTCTGCACTTTTCTACTCACGAGTAAACATAAAGATGGTACAGCAATAGCCCATAGCATGAAAGGTTTCGATGGACATTTCAGGAAATCAAAATTGTCCATCCAGGAAATCAAAATTGTATTGGGGAGTTGCTATCTAAAGACCAATATATAGCCAGGATACATCGTCCAATTGTACACACCTGAGCGAACCAAATTTTTAGAATGGTACGAAGACAGAAATGCTTTACCTTTTTATTTCAGAGGAGAAATGAATCCCATCGTCTGTGAAGTATAATTCATATAAAATTAAATATGTTATATTGGATGTATTTTTATTTAATTTTTACATTTTGTGTTATTTATATTTAGATCGAAAGTTGATATTTTAAGCCGCTGCAGCTTAGAATTTAGATCGCAGTTTCTGGACGATCATTTGTTTGTGATAGATTTTCTTGTAATAACCTGCCTCTATTTCATCAAAAAAAGTATAACAGAGGATAAGGTGCAAGATTAACTAAATGTAATTCACGAATTGTCATTCCGATCCTTGGGTGTTGCTAGGGGTGTCATTTTTAAGGTCCGCAAATTAGTCCTGGCTCCCCGATCCATATACTCCCATGCTCTCTTTGCAAAGGACAGTAATTATATTGCCAGAAGGAATATCTCTATCAATGCAAATCCTTCTATAATGAATGAGGTCTTGCTTTATGTGTATAGTGGTCACTTAAAGAATATGGAACACCAATACATTACTTCCGTGTTATATGTCGCTCACATGCTGAGGTATTCTTGTAATTACCTGCCTATATTTCATCAATGAAATTATAACCGAGGGTAAGGTGAGTGATATAGTTAAAGTAGGCCACGAATTGTCATTGCGATCATTGGTAGTTGTTTTAAAGGTCCACAAATTAGTCTTGGCCGCCTGATCGAGATACTCCCATGTTCTCTTTGCAAAGGACAGTAATTATATTGCCAGAAGGAATATCTCTATCATTGAAAATCCTTCTATAATGAATGAGGTCTTGCTTTATGTTAATAGTGGTCAGTTAAATAATATGGAAGACGAACGCATTATTTCCACGTTATCTGTCGCTCACTTGTTGAAGAGAGATATTGTGGTAATAACCTGACTATATTTCATCAAAGAAAGAATAACCCCGGATAAGGTGCGTGATATACCTTATTTAGCTCAAGAATTGTCATTACAATCCTTCGGTATTGCTAACTGTGTTGTTTTTCAGGTCCACAAATAAGACATGGCCGCCCGATCGAGATAATCCCATCCTCTCTTTGCAAAGGACAGTAATTATATTGCCAGAAGGAATATCTCTATCAATGCAAATCCTTCTATAATGAATGAGGTCTTTCTTTATGTGTATATTGGTCAGATAAAAATTATGGAATGCGAATGCATTATTTCCGTGTTATATGTCGTTCATTTTCAGAAGATAGGTATTCTTGAAATAACCTGCTTATATTTCATCAAAGAAATTATATCCAAGGATAAGGTGAGTGATGTACTTAATGTAGCTCACGAATTGTCATTAAGATCCTTGCGTGTTGTTGTTGAGGTCCACAAATTAGTCCTGGCCGCTCGATCGAGATACTGCCATGCTCTCTCAGCAAGGAAGAGTAATTATATTGCCAGAAGGAATATCTCTATCAATGCAAACCCTTCTATAATGAATGAGGCCTTGCTTTTTGTGTATAATTGGTCACTTAAAAAATATGGAGCACGAATACATTATTTCCGTGTTATATGTCGCTCATATGTTGAAGATAGGTATTCTTGAAATAACTTGCCTATATTTCATCAAAGAAATTATAAGCGAGGATAAGGTGGGTGATGCACTTAATGTAGCTCACGAATTGTCATTGCGATCCTTGGTTGTTGCTTACGGTGTTGTTTTTAAAGTCCATAAATTAGATATGGCCGCCCGATGGAGATGCTCCCATGTCTTCTTTGCAAAGGACAGTAATTATATTGTCAGAAGGAATATCTCTAACAATGCAAATCCTTCTGTAATGAATGAGGTCTTGCTTTATGTGTATAGTGGTCACTTAAAGAATATGGAATATGAATACATTATTTCCGCGTTATATGTCGCTCATTTGCAGAAGATAGATATTCTTGAAATAACTTGCCTATATTTCATCAAAAAAATTATAACCGAGCATGAGGTGCGTGATGTACTTAATGTGTCTCGCGAATTGTTCTTACAATCCTTGAAAAAAGTAGATATTGGTTATTTGATAGATCATAAGAGAGAGCTACGCGAACCTGATTTGATAGTCCTACTGATTATGGGAGGTATCTCTTAAATTTACCACCCAATGTGTAATTGGATAGGTAAGAGAACATCATGAATAATTTAAATTGAATCCAAATATACAGTTTTAATATTGCCTATGTTACATATCGGCTTCTTAGATATAAGCGTTTATACTTCCTCGCAAGCCATTATGGAACTCAGAGCTGTCACACGTTCAGGTATTTTGTTACCATGTATTTCAGATTTATATATTCATGTACCTACTCCAGCATTTAAAGTTTTGCACAAGCATCTAATCAAATACTCTTGCACCCGTTTTTGTAGTATTGAATATTTTGAAGCAGAGATTCCAAATATTTCTATACTTCTTCTTCTTCGACCCAGACCGTCCGACCTACCAGAAAGGTGTAAGGAAACCGTTTGGACGGCCGGGAAGTGCCACCCAATTTAGACCGGAACCCAGTGGGTGAGGCATCCACAGGGACCGTACCCTCCTTTCCCTACACACCAACCTCTCGGAAGGACTTGCGGACCCACATGTTTAACGTGATCGTACTCCGCGTGAACACGGCGGCAGTTTGGGCAGCGGCGGGAATCGAATCCGGGCCTACCGAGTGCAACTTCCGCGTGCTAACCACAGGGCTACCGCGCACTCAAATATTTCTATACTGAAGCCACACCAAGGAGAAGTTCTAAAAATACCCGTGCGATACCTCTACACATCGCCAATGACGATGCCATAAGGTTTTCAGTTTGCACTCTTAAACAGAAAAGAAAATTACTGAATTAGAAATATATAGGGTTCAGAATTTCAACCGTAGATTCGACCTATTATCTGGATTTCTCCTAAGGCCACAGACTGTTCATAATCCATAATATGCCATTTTAACTGCAAAAGATTTCTGGATAATATTAAACATCAGTCTTAATAATAAAAGAAAATCCGTCCGAAACGGATTCATGTATAAGTCAAACTTCTCAAATGGTATATCTGCGATAAAGCATTTAAACGAAAAAAAATGATCTTGGTCGTCATGAAAGTGTAGATACAATTGAAATATAGTTCACTTGCAACACGTGTAAAAACTTTAAACAGTCATTCCAATTGCAGACACATCTCTAAACTCATATATAACTTGACCTAACTCTACAAAAGTTTTCTTGAATGAAATCCTATCTAAGAACTTCATTTTCAAATGTATTTAAAAAAACTCTTTGCTAACTGTAGCTGATAATGTTTCCGATATTGAACCACGAACAATTTTGATGAGTATCCTAGAGTCTCAGTATCTTAAAAACTTGAACTGAAAAAGGAATATATCTAATGGATTTAAAACATTTATCTGAAGACTTATGTCAGATTCTTTATTTCAAACGGTATACCGATATTTTGATTGAAATATCAGACTTTCGTATAGAAGCAAATGGCTCTGTGGTATGTACTCGTTCTAGAAAGCTTTCTAAAATGTTAGAGAACTTAAATTGTTATATATGTCTTACTTGTATGAATCAATTTGTCAGATTGCCCCCCAGAAATTTGAAATGAAATATAAAAAGGATGATTTTACAGGAACTTAATATGCGTACGAAACATTTCAAGCTGCAACTACAGAATCTGATCATATAGTGAATGGATTGAATAAGGAGCACTATCCCTTGCGAATTTGTGAGGAGAGGATTTGAAATCTGTATATTTGTAATCAGAAAAAATATATTAGTTCATAATTATTATACATTGAAAATATCACAGATTCATCGTTTTCTTGAGGTTCTACATATGAATTTCGACGGAAAAAGGACAAAATTCAAGTGGATGCTGCCAAAGATGTAGTACAAGACCTTCACCAACAAGGGGAGACGCTTGCATAAAAACAAACTAAAACAAATTCTTTATGAAACATTATCTTGTAAAATAAAAACTGCAAGTAACTGAATATAAAATTCAGGTTTATATATACGTAAAATTCTAAATTTCAATCGAAGATGGATTCGGCAACCTCTTCTGGGATAAATGAAACTAGTAAGAGCGGTGATGAACATTCTCAGCGAGAAAAAAACTTGAGGTAGAACATGACCGAAACTACTACCGAAAATTATACTTTAAACATGTTGTTGACAAATATGAAAACATATGCAATTCCATATGAAGATTCATATCAGAATTCACACAAAACGAAAATCCTTTATCTCCTTAGTTTAGTCCTAGGGATCAAGGGATCAAAATATGTAAGATATGATAAAAGCGTATGTTAACGAAATTAAGATTTCAGAGGGCAATAAGACTAGAAAAATAAGGAGTAAAATATTCCAGAGGATGAGAAAAAACGATGCCAGAATTTGAGGATGAAAACTCGAAAGTTTAGAAAATATTTACGATACTTTCGTCACCTAACGTATGAAAATAACATCTACGCCATAAATATAACTCCTTTTGGAATGTACAGTATAAATGAAAATTTTTTGAAGCTACATTACACAAACTACCCATACAAATAGTTCAGATAGCTGTTCGTCTTCACAGGAAGGAGAAAAGAAAAATCCAAATGAGAACAATATAAAGTTGCTTAAAAGAATCCCTTATGAAAGTCAAACAATCAATTTCTACTGATATCCAACATAATATTTTGAAAAATATCAATTCTAAAGAAATGTGTTCCTTGAAAATTTTAAAGAACTTTCTTTCTATGAATTCACAAAACTTAATTTATCGTTTAGAGATAACGACTTGCTGAAGGATATGAGTAAAAGCCCACCTAAAAGTTCATTATGAATTTCATCTGTTTTAGGAAAAATTCTTTGAGGAAATTCTTCGAGATACTTTAGAATTTCTTATGAAATATTCATAAGAAATCATTTGAATAAAAGGTAAATAGATATCTTAAAATATTATCAGTGTTTATATTACTGTCATTATTATGTATCGAATGATGATGATGTAATAAAATGTGAACGTGTCCCACTGCTGCAATCCAACAGAAAGTCTTTAAATAATGAAGATGAGGTTCTACATATGAATTTCGACAGAAAAAGGGTAAAATTGAAGTGGATGGTGCCAATGATGTAGTAATAGGTCTTCACCAGAAAGGGGAGACGCTTGCAAAAAAACAAACTAAAACAACTTCTTTATGAAACATTATCTTGTAAAATAAAAATTACCAGTAACTGAATTTAAAATTCAGGTTTATATATATGTAAAATTCTAAATTTCATTCGAAGATGGATTCGGCAACCTCTTCTGGCATAAATGAATCTAATAAGAGCAGTGATGAAACTTCTCAGCGAGAAAAAACTTGGGGCATAACTTGACCTAAACTACTACAGAAATGATACTTTAAATATGTTGTTGACGAATATGAAAACAATTGCAATTCCATATGAAGATTCATATCAGTATTCACACGAAACGTAAACCCTATATCTACTTAGTTTAGTCATATGGATCAAAATATGTAAGACATGATAAAAGCGTATGTTAACGAAATTAAGATTTCAGGGATCAACTGACCAGACTAGAAAAAATAAGGAGTTAAATAATCCAGAGGATGATAAAAAAGATACTAGATGTTGAAGAAGAAAAACTCGAGATTTTAGAAAATATTTACGATTTTTTTTTATCAGCTAACGTATGAAATTAACATGTACGCGGTAAAAATAAATCCTTTTGGAATGTGCAGCATAAGTGAAAATTGTTGTGGGACAGCATTACCCAAAACTACCCATACAAATATTTCATATAACTGTTCGTCTTTACAGGAAGGAAAAACAGAAAACCCAAATGAGGACAATATAAAGATGCTTAAAAGAGGCCTTTATGAAAGTCAAACAATCAATTTCTACAGATATCGAACAGGATATTTTGAAAAATATCACTTCTAAAGACATGAATCTGTTCTTTGAAAATTTTAAAGAAATTAGAATGTCGTTCTATGAATTCACAAAACTTAATTTATCGTTTAGAGATAACGACTTTTGAACATATTTTGAAGACAGACGACACGTGCAAATTTAAAAATAGAACTGAATATTTCTATCACACCTTCTAGAAACCGTTTCTAACTTGTCCACTCAAAGTATATGGTTGCTATACAAGAGAAATTGCTAAACCCACAGAATACTATATTAGTCTGTGGCTAAATCAAAGGGAAAAGCATACCTTGAAAAAAAACAGGTACTTTGTCCAGCAGGTTCTACAAACCAAGATTTAAACTACTAAAAAAAATGCATATTAGTACAGCAGTGAACCACATTTAACTTTAGCGTTAATATATCTCCAGTAATCCCTGTCTGCGAAGAATCATGTGGCCAAAACTACACACACACACATTTTGGAGACAGACGACACGTGCAAATTTAAAAATAGAACTGAATATTTCTATCACACCTTCTAGAAACCGTTTCTTACTTATCCACTCTAGTATATGGTTGCTACTCAAGAGAAATTGCTAAATCCACAGAATAGTATATTAGCCTGTGGCTAAACCCATCTGCTTCTAAATCAGGGGGAAATAATTCATTGGGGAAAACAGGTATTTTGTCCAGGACGTGCTGTCTGCGATATACGCCCATCCCACCCCCTTCTAAAGAGGGCATTTCTTTATCGGATATGATTGACAGATGAGTTTCTGAATGGAATGTGGGGACATGTTTACTGTGTTTTTCTTAATTAATTTATTTGAATGAAAAGTAATTAGTGAAAAATAGAGATATTTTTAATCTAATAGAAAATATTTTAATTGCAATATCTCAAGTTCATGAGTCTTTTGATTCTTCATATATTATTCAAAATGAAATGGACTAAACAATAACATGTTAATTTTTGCTTAAATTAAAAAAAATCAAGAATGATGTAAATTTTAATTTTCGATTAAAATTAAAATTTTACGAAAACACGATATTATCCAAGGTCCATAGAATATCTTATATATAAGTTTGTTTCGTTCGGAGGGAAACAAATTGAAGGGCTCCGTGTGTAATACAGAATGGAGTAGTTTCTATTCAGTAGAAATGGTTTTGTTCAGGAAAGGCGTATTCATAAGTTAAAAGAAATTATTAAGTGTAATTTAATGGATAATTTTGTAAAAAAATGAATTTATTGTCGCATCAAAATGACACATTTACACCTATTTATTTTAAAGCAAACGTTGAAAGAAACTCGACTCCTTCCTCATAAACATCGGATAAATTTCGGAGAAAACAATATTCTTTGTTAAATAAAATAAATGTATTGATAAAAATAACTTTTGTTTCTTTTAGCATAAAATTCCGACTGATCTACACCCCCCCCCCCCCTTCATTTCCCACTATTTTCCGTCGCATTTCAAAGGGCCGATCGACAGAATTCTACGGTAATATCTGTACCATAAAAGAAAATAAATTGATTCACAAAGACTCCAAATAAACAAATGTAAACAGAACGTATATTATTAAATATACAGAAATGGGGTTTTCTTTAAGTATATCAAATAAAAATACTAATTACTTGCATTGAACATACAATGTTAAAATCTAAATATTTTTAAATCATATCAATGACATTTTTCAGAAAACTATAACGTTCAAATGTTTTCTGTATAGGAACTAATCGGAAAGGAATGCTACGCTTGCTTTTAATGCACAGAATATATGTACTATAAAATTTATATGCAAGAAATTGTAAATCAAAATATTTTTAAAGAAATTTAAATAAAATTGCAAATTGATAAAGATAATATGGAGAGTTTTATCAAAATGATCTTATTTAAATATATTTTAACATATTTCTCATCAGTTTTATCCTATTTCAAACCTCCATTTCTTTAATATACAATACAGACACTAGAATGCATAGTCTCCATTTAATGAATTTGAACGGAATATTTCGTTCAAAATCTTTAACGTCTTGTAAAAGTAATTATTAAAAAGTACTATATTAAAATCCAAATTAATGCAATATATTTGCGATTAAAATATTAATCGAGATTATCATTTTGGACATGAAATGTGTACATTTTGTGTAAAATAAAAAGCTTACCTCAATGTATTGCTATACAAAATCACCAGAAAAGGGTATTATGGCGATAAAAAAGAGTATAATCTTAGAAAATGTGAAATAGAAATACTTTAGTTACCAAATGTAAACGATAATTGAATTATGAGAGCAAATTCAGTATATTTTCAAATAATTGCGTGATATTTGTGCAAGTAAACTCAATTTAATGAATCATTAAAGAAATAAAGAGAAAACGCATTTCAGTCTGCAGGGAAAGTCGTGATCTGTCCAGATAAGATGCCCCCTTCCCTGGTATTTTGGGAAAACAAACAAAAATATGTGCAATTTATTACACGTCCGTATAGACATGCCTGTACTAGATACAAAATATGCTGTTCAACGATTATTAGGTATTTCTCTTTACCTAAACATATGCCGACTCTAACCAAAACAAACTCATGCTAAGACAACAAATGAAACACAATGCGGAATGCAAGTGAAAATTAGAACTATATAAGGCATTTAAACAAGTTAAAAATATGTTTATTAGTGCAGCATTACTAAACATTTTAGCCTTAGTGAAGCCTTAATTCAATGTGAAGGTGGATGTCCGATCTCATTCAAAATAAACAGCCAGTGTCTACCATATCATGACCAAAGTCATACTTAAAATTATATAAATTATACTCAAATGCAGAAGGAGTTTTTAACAATTGTATTATCCTGTGAAAACTATCATCAATAAGTATATGGTAGAAAATTAATGATTAAAAGTGATCACGAACCTTTGAAAGCATCATAAATAAACCTATGTCAAAATACCATTGTCGTAAGACTTTCGGATGTATGTATATGGAAAACGGAGTTCTGAAAATCAAAGCTGATAGAAAATTTATCAATAAGCCACAAATAAAATAAATATTCCACTGCGGAAGTAAAACTTGGAATTGGATTTGTAAAGGGATCCAGTGTTCAGGAATTCCCTGATTGAACACACACGAACTAATCTAGGAAAACTTTGTCTTCTGTAGCATTATTAAAAAAATATGTGCAATTTATTTTTAACTCAAGTTTTTATTAATAAATGCTTTTCATTAACTTAAATGTCTTCCAGAATGCAAAGGATGGTGTTCAAATTAATGAAATATTGTTTTGAAACTGAGTTTGTGCAAGATAATCAAACGTATTTCTTTAGCAGTTGCATTGCATATATCTTTTTAAATTAATAATAGCATCAAAGATGATACAGAAATGCTTAGTGTTGTTCATAGCATTGCAAAATATTTGCCCATGAGTGAAGTTTGAATGATGTGGTTTAGAAAGGAAACCAAGCAGGTCTTTTTCTTGCAAATGGTTTTAAAATACATACTCAAAGGTTGATCTGCGTCAAAATTAGACACTTTTGGACTTTATATATACATAGGACTTTTATACATTGGACTTTATATATACATGCCAACCACATCTTTATATATACATAGTTAAAAAACCGGAGGCGGCTAAGATTTATGTCTACTTTCCGTACACAGTTTTTGATGAATAACTTTATTCATTCCCCTAACTAGCATTTCAGAACCCCCCCCCTACCCCATCCCCAATGTCACACATGCTCAAGGTCCTGCGCTCCTCTTTCCGTCTTATATTTCTCTAATTCTAGTGGAAGCCTGCTTGAGCTCCAGATTCTTCTTTTCTGAAGACTTGGAGAAGAGCACGACTTCGGTCGTCACCCCCCCCCCCCCCCCTTCAAGCTGAATTTAGATGTAAATTATATCCCACTTATGAAACTTCATTTTGTCTTTGCTTGAAGTTTAAAGAGGGGATTATATCCTATCCTGAGCACTTCTCTAACCCAGTTCCTGAGATCTTGAAGAATGTTGACCTAAAATTAAAATAAGTCTCTACCAAATAAAAGTGTAAGTGTATCATAGGTTGAAAAATGATTTACATTTCAATGTAGAAATAAATTTTTTAATGTTAATACTCGAAGTACACTTTGGGATAAAGTTTATACAAGGGTTATGCGAAACTAGGATCATGTCATAAATAAAGTGATTAAAAAGGTAGTTTCACAACGTGAAGTATATAAAAAATTTAAGCACTCAAATATTAAACAATCCTTGAAACATCACATTATTCCAGACAAACCCTTCGAAAACGTAGAAACTAATATAATTATGTATGTAAATAATAACGATGTTGTTCTGATGGATTATTGTTTGAAATGGTTTGAAGTGTGTGAACTTTTTAATAAAAGAGTCAATGAAATTATTACCAATCGCAAAAGCATTATGTTCTCAAGATTTTGAGTTCTGCATATTGTCCTTTACAAAACAGTGTGATTTACAATGTGTTTTTGATAATCCACATTTCTCTCAAAATAATAATTCAGCAGAGGGATGAATAAGTATTGCATTTTGAAAGAAAAGAGAGAAGACAATTGGGAGCATTATGTCGGTATACTGGTTACGTGAAAGACATGGATATGTAATCTGTTATATATAGATTTAACTATATATAAAGATACATAGTTAAATATGTATATGTATAAATAAATTATGTATATACATTATAAGTATATATAGTGTATATGTATATATATATATATATATATATATATATATATATTATATTATATATTTCAACATATACAATACATTATATGTTTACATAGTTCATTTTATCAATTATTTATTTATTTATTTTATTTTTTTGTATATATTTATTGAATTAATTTATTAATTTATTGCATTAATATTAAGTGTATTTTTGATTTTCTCCTTTCGAATTTCTGTATTATAATGATGTATTTACGCATTCTTGCAAGGGAAGCGCTTCAGAAGAAGTTTTGTGACAGGATATAATCAAAATACACATTGTTCTAAGGGATTTTAATAGTGTTACACAGTTTATATTTCTTCATTAGTGATAGATATGATTCTGCGCAATTCTAGATAACTCATGCATGAAGTTTATTTTATTTATTATTATTTTTTTGTAAATATTTATTGGATTAGTAGATGCATTAATATTAAGTGTATCTTTGAATCTCCCCTTTTGGATATTTGTATTATAATGATATGTTTACGTATTCTTGCAATGTAAATGCGTTAAAAGAAGTGTTATGACAGAATTTAATCTAAATGCACTTTGTTCTATGGGATTTTAATGGTGTTATACTGTTTTTATTGCATCATCACTGACAGAGACATTTCTACACAACCCGTATTTAAAATATGCTGCACTCCATTGAAAGATGAAACTTATGGAAGTTCTCAACGAAGATAAAAGTATGTAAATTCTCAATGAGACGAAGCATATGAAAATTGTCAATGAGGAGAAAATACGGAAATTCTTATTGACGAGAAAAAAATGTGGGAAAATGCACATCTGTGAAGCGAGGATTTGGAATCTGTGTAAGCGACAAATCGTAATTCGTATGGAGGACACAGAATGTTGAATTTTAACAAATAAGTTTTGGTTATTGAAGCGCGGACTACTCAGATGTGGACTACTTAGATGTGGGTCGTAGAGCTACAGTATCTTATATACTTGTATTAGAAAATGTGTATTTCTAACAGATTTAAAACTTTAATCTCAAACCTTATGCAGGATCCTTTATTACAAAGAGTTGGCAGCTATGAAAGAGCTGAAAATTACACGAGTTGCTGAAGTTTGAAGGTGTAAACATTAAAGCACTGCGAAAGATTATTTTTATACATCATCAATGTTAAAACTGACGGTGAATAGGAAAAGCTTCAAGCAGAGATTCCAGCTATTTCTGGAAGGTACTGAAACCACACCGAGGAGAAGTTATAAACATAAAAGTGCAATACTTCTACAAATTGACCTGGACGATGCTCTGTTATATGCCAATCAATTAACTAGCAATAATTAGCAATCAATTGTATGTCATTAATCAATTAGCAATAGAAGAACAGATAACATATGATAAAATTTTTGCAGTTTTTAAATATACGGAACTCCATTGAAAGATGAAATTTATAGAAGTCTCTGTGGGGAAATGACCCCATAATTAGTTGATCATTTTACCGACCTCAGTCCTCCAAACTACCGTTTTGATGAGAGGTGCTGGTAAAAATCATAAACATTGGAATCTCGTTACAACGAAGGCCAGTTTAACGAATACTTCACATTAACGGATATTACGAACTGGTTTGTAGAAATTCCTATTATTTCCTTATTAAATATTTTCACATTAACGAATTTCAGTTTAACTAATGTTTCAGATAAAAGAATGAATTTATACTATGAAAGTATTTATTTTTTTGTATTAAAGAAATATTTTTTTCATTTTACCCCAGAAACCCTTTTCTAGATGTAAAAGTTGTAAAATTGAAGAAAAAACATCCTACAGTTATTTTAGCCTTTTCGTGAAAAGTTGCAATTTAATGTTTCCCCATGATAATTTTTAATACCGGTTTCCATTTTCACTTTCAATAAAGTTGTTTGTTTATTTTCAAAAGACAGATATACACTTTTAGGAGGGTATTTCATAATAATAATCCTTTTGGAAATAAATGTGCAACTGAAAAAGGTTTCTGAGTCAACCACCCGTAATCCAGATGTTTTTGTCTATGTGGCCAGGTATATAGATTATATATCTTGGAGGGGGGGGGGGGGACACGTGATTATATTCCCGGAAATTTCTTTCACATGCGAACTGATAAGAAAATTTAGATCAGCAGTATTGTCGAGTGCATTAAACGTGTACTGTATTTCGTTTGGCTGTATTTTTCAGTTTCTAATTTAAAATGTCTGAAAAAAAGAAGCGGAAGCAGTCCTCTTAAAAATAAAAATTTGAAATTTTGGAAACAGTACGATCCGGAAGAAAGCAAGTCGGTATTGCGAAGGAATATGAGATTGCTGCTTATGCATTACCTTCGATTTTAAAAGAAAAGGACAAAATTTTATAACTGTCTAAGCTGTCTGTTTTGTGTCTCGACAGGAAAAGATTTCGTTTAGGAAATCATCAAAACATTGATGAAGCTGTGTACACATGGTTTACAGATGTTCGATTGAATAATATTCCTGTTTCTGGTCCAATGCTACAAACTAAAGCGAAGGATTTTGCAGAAATCGTGAAAGTAGAAAAGCCAAGCCAAGACGCTTGCTTACGGGATATATACCCAATGATAGGAAACGGAAATCTAAGTTATCAAAATAAACTCCTAATTTATAAATCGGTCATCCGCCCGGGAATGCTGTATGCAGCACCCGTATGGGGATATGCCTGTAAAACTACAATAGACCTCCTAGAGACAAAACAAAACAAAATCCTACGGATTATCAGGAAAGCTCCCAGGTACTTAAGAAACTCGGTAATTAGGAATGACTTCAAAATAAAAACTGTTAGAGCCCAAATTAAAAAGCTAGCGCTTAAATTTTACAGAAATTTGCCATCCGTTCCAAACGAACTGTTATTCAATCTGCATGACTATGATCATCGCAAGGCCAAATCTCGTAAGAGACCCTGCGCTGTTCTAAACATCGATAATCGGAATTAAAAGATCCCACCTCAAACATCTGATTTTTAAGTAAAACTCGCGACTATTATTTTATAAAAAAAAAAAAAATATTCTAAACTCTAAACTGCCAAAACGCTAGGTAACCCTTAGATCTGCATCAACCCCCAAAACTGCTTAAACTCTAAATGTGCAACAAACTGCCACACTAGGAGCTAGGACAAATAATAAAATGTAGTAAATAAAAACCTGGAACCTCCAATTAGGGTCACTGAATTAATGTCACAGTTTGACGATAAGAACCACATATTGAAACTGGAGATTAAAGGCGCTTCGCGCCTGGTGCTCTGTCTTGTACGACACTACGACGATTACTTACGGGATGCCTGCGTCTTCAGACGCGTAACCCCACATCGAAAGTATTGAAATGTCCATTAGTTTGAAGCGATTATAGCAATATGGTCATAGCAATTGCACTCTTCTCCAAAGAGGGTGCTCTGTTTCAGTGGACTTGATGCATGGATGCAGATGAAAATTCTTGTCTTGGGAGGCTGAACCCGTAAGTAGGTACTGGAAAGGAAAGGGGGCGGGGCAGGGCTAGGACCAATCAGAAAGATCGGTGAAGTTTACAAGTTTAAGAAGTAATAAAAAGTTTACGAAGTTATTAAAGAGTTACAGATTACATATTAAATAATAAATAAGAATTACATAAATGCTTTAGAGGTTATAGATAATTTACAGAATAATTTACGTTTTACTATTTACAGTTAGTCATTTTCAAATTTCCTTTGCTCTTGTTGCGAATAAAAAAGGCCCTTTTCAGGGTACACAAAAAAGTCTGCAAGATGGTGTGCAGATACAAGTACTGGATTGTACTATAAATTCAATTTACAATTATATCTCAATTTAAATTACATTTTTAAATTACATTATAATTAGTTACAATTTTCTACATGAGATAAAGGAACGTGGACGAGGGTGCCGTAAACACGCAACGCGAGTGGCAAATGCTAAACATACTATTGGCCCGTGACAAGGCCTTCAAAGAAGAGTCGAAAAAACGCCAAGTCCTTGAATCGGAGTGGCGCCATCTATCTTCGATCCGCGAGGGTAGTTGAAAAACTAGGAAACACCCGTTTGAGGGACTAGGTATCGACGCTTTTTCCATTTGGTCTCGTTAGAGCCAAATAGAATGTGTCGAGGCCTGCGCTTCCTAAGATAGGAAGGCGCGATCGGGTCATAGACCTGATCGACGTCTCTCATACAGAGTCTACTAGAGTTTTTCTTGTAAAAATTTTGAGTGAAGAGCCCAATGCACTCTGTAATGCTAGAGATTTTAAGATCATGTTGTATTACCTCATTCTGGACGTATCTAGGTGCATTAACAATGCATCGCAAGATTTTATTTTGAAACACTTGCAATCTCCCTATATGGCTTTTTGCTGCCGCCCCCCATACTGGACAGGCATACAAAAGGCTCGGTACGATGATTTATTTGTAAATAATCAACTTGTTTTCCAGGGAGAGATGGGATTTTCTACCGAGAAGGGGTAGAAGTGCTCTATACGTTTAATCTGCTGATTCGATTTTTCTCGTGATATGCTCCTTGTAGGTCAAATGGGCGTCCAAGGTGACGCCCAGGTATTTTGCAGAGTGTGAAAAAGGGATGGGTTCATTAAAGATCTTAAGGACAAAGCTGACTCCTCGGTAGTTGGGCTTAAAAATGACAACTGCACTTTTGGTCGCATTAATTTTGATCCTCCAAGTCATGAGCCAGTGCTCAAGGCTATTCTTAATGTAAGTCTGTAAAGTGTTGATCGAGTTTTGTGGTGCTCGACTGCTAGCGATCAGCGCTGTGTCATCTGCAAAGATGGCCAGCTTAACTTGAGGTGTGCTTGGAATATCGTTGATGAAGATATTGAAGAGCAGAGGACTGAGATTTCCTCCTTGTGGAACTCCGGCCTTGATTGGTCTGATTGTAGAGAGAGTTTCATCAACTCGTACGTAGAAAGAACGATTAGTGAGGTACGAGTTGATGATGGTCAAAAGTTGGGTCGAAATGCCAAGTCGCACCAGCTTGGAAATAAGCCCAGGTAGATACGAGTGCATTAAACGTGTACTGTATTTCGTTTGGCTGTATTTTTCAGTTTCTAATTTAAAATGTTTGAAAAAAAGAAGCGGAAGCAGTTCTCTTTAAAATAAAAATTTGAAATTTTGGAAACAGTACGATCCGGAAGAAAGCAAGTCGGTATTGCGAAGGAATATGAGATTGCTGCTTATGCATTACCTTCGATTTTAAAAGAAAAGGACAGAATTTTATAACTGTCTAAGCTGTCTGTTTTGTGTCCCGACAGGAAAAGACTTCGTTTAGGAAATCATCAAAACATCGATGAAGCTGTGTACACATGGTTTACAGATGTTCGATTGAATAATATTCCTGTTTCTGGTCCAATGCTACAAACTAAAGCGAAAGATAATGCAGAAATCGTGAAAGTAGAAAAGTTTGAGGCTAGTTCTGGAACTAGTTCTGCCCGTTGACTGGCTGTGGAAAGAACTTTCTGATTCATATATTTTCTAGCAACCCCAGTACTTAGAGCTTTGGCGGTATTTTATGGTATTTGACCGCAGTAAATTGGCATTGGAACGGAGCTTTGCTGTTTATGCCTATTGCCTATACCAATATAGAGCACGTTACTTTCAATCTTTCACATCGCTAATTTAAATTGTTTCAGTTTCCTTTTCCTGATATTGATATTATAATCTCAGAAAACAGTAAGAAAGATGTTAATAATATCGTTTGCAGTTATTGTGAGCGAATGTTTACTCGACGGGCGGACATGTATGCACATATAAGGAAATTTCATTCTGGGGGAGAAATAGATTTTCAACAGAAAGCAACGAACATTTGTTGTTTATGTGATTGTCAGTACTTATCAATGTCAGCTCTTATTGACCACATACAAGTTGAACATAGGGATATATATTAAACTGTCATTCACTAAAACATTGTTTTATAGTGTAGAAGATTTTGAAAAATGGAAATTAAATACAGAAGGAGAAACTCAAAGTCATTTTACAACTTATACATCAGCATTAAAATTAGCTGATGGAAGTTCGATGCACTACCGATATAATACAAGTGGCACTTATAAGTCTGACGGCAGTGATAAACGGCGATTAAAGTGTGTAGGTAGTCAAAAAATTGATAAAACAGGTCCAGTCCATATAACGGTATATAAAACAACTGCAAATGATTTAATGGAAATTGAAGTGCATTTCCAGTTTGTGCATGTGGGGCATAAATTTGAAGTTGACAGGTTACCACTTTCTTCCTGCGAAAAGAGTCGAATTGCTGCGGAACTGCTTCAAGGTGTACCAAAACCAGTTGTCCTCCCAAAATTTCAAAAAACTTTTCTCCCACTCAACGACTGACTTCACAAATATGAAGGACTTGCATAATATTTGTCATGCAAAAAAACATAAATGACAACATTTCTTTTCATGAAAATGATGCAATTTCAGTTGATTTGAAAGTTATACTGCTAATGAATGAGGAAAAATATCCCATTCTTTTGCATAAATCGGTTGATGAAAATTTGCAGCAATATCCCTTCATTGACTATATTCACAACAGAACTACAACCAATTTTATATTTGTATTTTTTTCCCAAAATTAAAAGAAAAAATTCAAATTTAGTAACTGAAGTTTTCATGTCGGATGATAGTTCTGTTTTTTATAATGCCTGGAAAATGGTGTTCCGCGAAGCCAAATATCATCTCTTGTGCGCGTGGCATGTTAGGCATTCTTGGAATGTGAATTTAAATTAAAAAATAACAGTTCCTAAGCTTCGTGAAAATGTAAATAAAATTTTACAAAAACTGTTAGAAGAACCAAAAATTGAAACTTCTGAAAAATTATCTTAATTTTTTTTATAAAGAAGTTCATGGTAGATAAAAATTCTCTACGTTTTGGAGAATACTTCCAGTCACACTATTTGAATAGGAATAAACAGTGGGCGTATTGCTTTAGACGCAACTGCCAAATTAACGCAAACATGAAGTTGGAACGATGACACAGAGAAATAACATATGAAGAAACTGGAGGGTAAATTATTAAAAGACTAGATAAGTCATTAACAATTCTACTGAGTGCAATTTCAAAAAAACTTTTAGTACGTATAATTTAGCTAGAGCGTACAAAACTGACTGCTCGAATAGCCGAAATTAGGGAAAGACATAATTGGAGCTTAAATATGAAAATAGATAGTGTAACAAAAGTGAAAACTGAAATATGCTGGGTTGTTTTATCGAGAAAAGCTACACATATATGAACATACACATATGAAATGATGTATGTAAAAGACTGTACGTGTGACATTAAATGTCACAATTGTAACATTTGTGTTCATAAATTAGCCTGTACATGCAATGACTATGCAATACGTTTTATCATATGCAAATTTATTCATTTTATATTTCAAAATTTTTAAGTGGGTAATTCAAGTAGCGGCATATTGAATGATGACACAGATTTTTTGACTATGGATTTCAATGAAAATGACGTAGCTGATGAAGAACCAGCAATATTACACAGACAAGTAAAGAATTCTGTCATTTCCAAATATATTGAAGATGTGAAATCTAATCTGAATATGAAATTTTTTGAATTAAATTAATAATTTCATGAATTGAATGAAAACTGTCAGAATTTAGAAAAGTTAAACATCTTAAAAGATGCTATTGAAGTGTGCAATGCAAGAATGTCAGCTGTAAGAGTGAACACTCATTCGTTTCTTGATGTTCATGCAGAAATCGCACAATAACCTCTAGTAAAAAATATAATACCTCAAAGATGCCTTTTGCCAGTGAATATGTATGGATTTTATAGAGCAAATTGCAGATTCTACAGAGAAGATTGTAGATTCTACAGAGAAGGTTATAGATTCAACAGAGCAAATTGTAGAGTCTACAGAGCAAATTGTAGATTCTACAGAGCAAATTGTAGATTCTACAGAGAAAGTTATGGATTCGAGAGAACAAATTGCAGATTCTACAGAGCAAATTGTAGATTCTACAGAAAATGTTGTAGATTTTACAGAGCAAATTGTAGATTTTACAGAAAAAGGTATGGAATCTACAGAGCAAATTGTAGATTCTACAGAAAAGATTATAGATTCTACAGAGCAAATTTTAGATTCTACAGAGAAGGTTATGGATTCTACAAAGTTTTGGATTATTCTACACATCAAATTTTAGACTCTACAGAGAGAGTTATTGATTATACAGAACAAATTGTAGACTATCCAAAGAAGGTTATGGATGCTATAAAGCAAATTGCAGATTCTACAGAGAATGTTATGGATAATATAGAGCAAATTTTAGACGCTACAATGAAGATTATGGATTATATAGAGCATATTGTAGATTCTACAGAGCAAATAGTAGATTCTACAGAAAAGGTTATGGTTCTACAGAGCAAATTGTAGATTCTACAGAGTAAAATGAAAATTCTACAGAGCAAATTGTAGATTCTACAGAACAGGTTATGTTTCTACAGAACAAATTGTAGATTCTACAGAGAAGGTTATGGATTCTACAGAGCAAATTGTAGATTTTACAGAGAAGGTTATGCATTCCACAGAGCAACTTGTTGATTCTACAAAGAAGGTTATGGATTTTACAGAGCAATATTTTGATTCAACATAGAAGATTATGGATTCAACAGAGCAAATTGTAGATTCTACAGAAAAAGTTATGGATTCTACAAAGCAAATTGTAGATTTAACAGAGAAGGATATGGATTCTACAAAAGTTTTGGATTATTCTACACAGCAAAATGTAGACTCTACAGAGAGTTATTGATTATACAGAGCAGATTTCAGACTCTACAAAGAAGGTTATGGATGCTATAGAGCTAATTGCAGATTCTACGGAGAATGTTATGGATTATATAGAGCAAATTGTAGACTCTACAATGAAGATTATAAATCATATAGAGCAAATTGTAGATTCTTCAGAGAAGGTTATGGATTCTACAGAGAATGTTATGGATTCTACAAAGCAAATAGTAGATTCTACAGAGAAGGTTACTGTTTCTACAGAGCATATTATAGATTCTACAGAGAAGGTTATGGATTCTACAGAGAATGTTATGGATTCTACAAAGCAAATTGTAGATTCTACAGAGAAGGTTACTGTTTCTACAGAGCATATTATAGATTCTACAGAGAAGGTTATGGATTCTACAAAAGTTCCTGATTATTCTTCACCCCAAATTTTAGACTCTACAGAGAGAGTTATTGATTATACAGAACAAATTGTAGACCCTACAAAGAAGGTTATGGATGCTATAGAGCAAATTGCAGATTCTACAGAGAATGTTATGGATTATATAGAGCAAATTGTAGACTCTGCAATGGAAATTATGGATTCTACAGAGCAAATTGCAGATTCTACTTTGAAGGTTATGGGTTCTACAGAGCAAATTTTAGATTCTACAGAGTAAATTTTAGATTCTACTGTTTTCTTTAATGGTTATCAGCTAAAAACACTGAAGGTAAATGATTCAAACCATGACGGCTTCCCAGTTGCTGCAATGTATTCAAGCAGAACTACAACTAATTTTATATTTGTATTTATTCAGAAATTAAAAAAAATTCAAATTTAGCAACTGAAGTTTTCAGGTCGTTTTCAGGTCAGTTTTGTTTTTTATAATGCTTGGAAAATGGTGTTCGTATACAGAGAGTAAACAACCACGCAGTGTTTAAAAGTCGAATCAAATGACCCAACGAAAAGAATGTGAACGAATTCTGCCAGCTGAACCGACAGACGATAGAAGTAATGCACAAATCTCTGGAGACATTAGTGAACTCTACTAGAGAAGGTTTTGTGTGTTTAAGCAAGACCAATGTGATAACGTATTCTTGCAAGAGAAGTGCGTCAAAGGAAATCTTATGATAGGATTTAGTTGACATAGTTCTATGGGATATTTATAGTGTTAAACAGTTTTTATTGCGTCATTAGAGATATGACATTTCTCCACTGTATTTGTTATAATGTAATTTTCAAAAAGGCAGGCCTTTATGTTCAATGTTCTGGAAAGCAGATTCAAAGTATTTGATTTGTAATCTGAAGGCAGAAAGCATTGTACAAAAGAAATGGATTTTAATTTCTGCTTTATTTTATATCTTTACCTATCTATCTTTGTTTCTGCATGTTTATAGCATCTATATTATTCCATATCAATTTATTAGAACGTACTCAAATTTTTGAAATGGAAAGATTACAATTAGCACGAAAGTGGAGAGGACTAAACCAAGGCCATCTAAAACAAGGCTCGGACATCTAGAAATCGTGGGATATGTGACGTCAGCTTACCACTCCATACTCTACTTACCACTCTCTACTTACCACTCCATACAATCGAGGTCTATGACGCGCGAGATAAAATTTTGCGTGCGACTGTACATAACAGAAAATGGAACTGACGAATTTGCAAACACGTCATTGAATGGAATTTGCTCATATATTTTCATCCAAAGTCAGCAGACATATGGCAATAAATAGCAAATTATAGATACTCATGTCTCTCTCTAAGCCCATATCACATTCAAGAACTTTTGGAACAACCAACTAGTTCAGACAACTTTTCCACCAATTTTCTAGCAAAAAAGTCGGTGATAGGGTTGTCTGGCAATTTAAGAAGTTGGGCTAAATGAAAAACTGCGAGTGAAAGTACTGTATTTTTATCACATTTTTAGCGAGAAATATACAATTGTCTATTTTCCAACATTGCAGTTAGGGTTACGTCGGTTTGTTTACTGCTTGGAAACTCGTCTGCTTTACATTACATGTATATTTTAGATCAATTTTGCATTGAAATCTCTAACATTTTAATTTGGTCTGATTTTTCGCCCAATTATGGGTTTCGGATTATTTTATAGATGGTATTTAACCATATATAAAGGTAATTATATAAATATATAATACATATATACTACGTTGTAATTTGAATTACTTGTTGAATGGTTGCAAATTAGTTTTTTGATACTCGACACATTCTATACAGCAAATACTATATTTATTTTATCAACCATTTTTATCAACCATTAACATATGGACTAGTTTACTTTCAATTATTAACATTCTTCATTTATATAGTTCACGTTATGTAATTAACTACTATAAAATACATTTTTTGTGTTTAAAATTTGTTTGATGCTTAACTTAAAATTATTTACATTTTAGAGTCTTGAACATTTTTTTTCAAACATTGTATACAATTTAATAACCGATATTTAGATCTTAAAAATATTTTAATCAATACAGTATTATGTATTGTCATGTACAAATTTATGATATGAAAATTTGAAAAGCGTAAATTTATATTTCTGATGAAATTCCAAACACGTTAATTTTTAAAGTTCAAAATTTTTGTATCTAAAAAATTAACACAGGAAGTAAAATTTAAATGTTAAATTATATCCTTATAACTTAAAATATTATTGTTCATATTTCAATTATAAAAAAAAAACTTTTTCATCGCATATAATTATTTTTCTATACGGTTGTCAATTATCTAATTTTTAATATTTATTATTTTTAGATATCATGTCTAGGTATTGCTGTGTACCAAACTTTACTTCCAACAGGTCCGGTAAAGAGTATGTTACCTGCTTCCGATTTCCTAAGGATGAAAGAATCAGAGACTTGTGGATAAGAAAAATTCCACGAAAATTTGATATAAAAAAGGATTCAGTTGTGTGTGCAAAACATTTCCTGGAAAATGGCATTATTCGATCAGATACACTGACATTAAAAGATGGGAGTACTATAAACATTCCAAGAACAATACCCAAACTTACATACTCAGCTTATCCCTGTTTGTTTCAAGGATGCCCGGAGCACTTAAATAAACCTCCTCAACAGCGGACAGCCACATTAGAGCGGTTGAAGAAAATGCAAAAGTTAGATGACGCATATATAAATGATTGGCTTGATAAAGACAAAATAGATTCGCTTCATACATTACAGAATGAACTATGAACTCCACCACGTCTTATAAGTAGATTTATTACTGAACAATCAGTAACTCTTCATCAGTGTGATAATTGTATAGCAGTTTTATTTATATCATGTCATTCTGATTTAAAGTTAAATAAGAGTCTAAGAGTTAATGAAAATCTTTTAATGACCTTCTCTGTTAGAGATAAAGTGTTTGGAGATGAGGCTTTCTGCAAAGTTCTGAACATTTAAATCTACCTGACATCATGGAGTCAGCTGGAAAACACTCTAAATCTTATAAAGTGTTATAATAATGATAAGAATAGAAATCTTTTGAAATCAAATTTTGGAAATTCTTTGGATTACTTCCGTGCATATTTACAAAATGACTGCAATAGTGAAAAATCTGAATGTGCTAAGTTTTTATTGGAACAATTAACACTTATTGACAAGCCTATACATAGTAGGAAATACTCTACAGATTTGTTAATTTTTGCATATTGTGTGTACATTAAATCTTCCTCAGCATATAGATATTTATATAATACAAAAATTATACAATTGCCATGTCTTCGCCATCTTAAACGCCTCTCTGACAATTTACAGGTAAAAGCTGGTGTTCACTTTATCTGAAAATGAAAGAATTGTGAATGTTCTTATTGATGAAATATACATAAAATCCTGTGTTACATTCAAAAATCAAACTTTAATTGGGTTTACTGAAAATTCAAATAACCAAGCAAAAACTGTTCAGGCTTTTATGTTTTCCCCCATATTTTCCCCTGCTAAAGGGCGGCGCTTAAGACTACCCAATTCTGAACCTTTTACAGTAGACGACCAGATTTGGTCAGTATCGTGAAATTTCTGGTTCAAATTATAATATATCACTTAAGCAAATTTTAGAAGCTGAGAAGAAATTAAGAGTTAAAAGTTTATTACGTGTAAAATCAGAAAAGTATGGTAATTTTAGTATTTCTGATTTAATTTATTCCCATTCTTTTGGAGACAATCTTTCTAATGATGTAGAAGTAGAAAAATTTTCTGTCTATATTAAATTATCCCTTGAATTTTGATTATTTATCAAAAAATGATTTAAATGTTTTAACATACATAGGTGGATATTGTGTTTTTAAATTAGAATTATCTTGTAATCAATGTATTTCTTCATACATAGCTGCAAAATGTTTGATACTTGATGAGCAATCCCTACAAAATTTTCAATATTTACATTTAATGGATCGTGGTGGACTAAAAGCTCCATCAGCATCTGTAATTAGTATTCTTTCAGTATGCTATTTAATATTTATCAAGTTGGTATCCAATATGCATGAATGTGAATTTCTGAATTGTAAAAATCAAGTAATGCTTTTAGTTAAGTTGACTGTTATGTCTTTGGAAGAATCCGATCTTGCGAATTCTGATGAAATTTGTTTCTGTTGTAAACAGTCTCCGAATTATTTTGTTTCAAAGATTATTAGAACATTTAGTAACATTTGTTTGAATAATTATGCTAAACGATTCAATAACATGGAAAAAAGGAAAAACGATGATCGAAAACTTAATAAACTTGCATCTAAGTAAAAGAACACCTATAAAATAAGTTTCAACATCAAATTAGGCAAATTTAAAAGCTTTCACATTCCATAAACAATCTATTGGAATAATTATGCTGAACAATGTAATAATATGGGAGAAAATATTATCAAAAATGCACTACTTCCATGTAAATGCTTAAGAGAAAATTTGAAATTTCAAGAGATTAGTATAATAGTGCTGTAAAAGCATATAATTGAATGTTATATCAAAATCAGCTAAAAGCAGAACTTTGTGAGAATATAACCTTCTTTATTGACTGAATTGTTAGATGGGTTGAAATAATGCATGTCAAAAGTGTAAATAAGATTTTGAACCTTTTATATTAGATAATAAGCATAAGTTCAAAAATATTCATTTCTATTATAAGCTTTGTGGGAAAATATTGGACGAAAGAATACAAAGGGTGGATTTTTTACAAAAAACATATTTTGCCTTATCACTGATACAACTTGTATGATTTCGATTATAAAATGAAATTTGTCCATGTTGAAAAAATTACCCAATTTACTTGTTTTGGTTTTTGCTTTAAAGATTTTTGTAATTTGGATCTTTCTGACTTAATATATATATTGCAAAACAGCGATATTCATTTTTCTGAAAAGTATAAGTATTGAGATTTGTAACAAATATATTTTGAAAACAAAAAATCAAGAAAGTTAATAATGTTTATTTTTTATCAAAAGTTATTAATTGATGCTTTTGATTACATTACAATCAAAGTATTTAATGTGTCATTTAGATTCAACAGTTTACCCCGAGGGTAGCTTTATTCCTGGTGAGCACCGGACGTTTGGCACAGCACCGTAGTTAGGCAAGGGCCAGAGGGAACTCAGCCCCCCCCCCCCACACACACACACACTAGGTATACTCAGCCCACCCCCCTAATAAAGGTATTTAAGTTTTAGTTGTGATAAGAAATGTTAATTCCGTATTACGTTCGTATACTTTCTGTTCCAGTGGATACCCCTATTTTGTCAATGGACTGATTTAGCTAGCTCATGCGCCCATGTGTCGATTGTCATGACTAAGGTGTAGAATTGCTTCATTGAAAAATTAACATTGCAAAAGTAGACGCTGATCATAAACGCCATTTACACGAACATAGTATAACCCCAGGTTGAATAGCTGAAAACTCGTATGAAGAGAAGACAGAATAAAATAAATATTGCTTACATTATACACAATATTTTAAAACTCATTATCTTGATTACCTATTTATTCCAATTTGCTTTGCATAAGGAAACTTAATACTAATCGCTATCGCGATTATTACA
Organism: Amaurobius ferox; assembly: GCA_951213105.1. NCBI lineage: Eukaryota > Metazoa > Arthropoda > Arachnida > Araneae > Amaurobiidae > Amaurobius > Amaurobius ferox. The sequence continues at coordinate 62,175 of CATNUR010000019.1, forward strand.
ACAATTTAAACCCATCTTCTATATGATTTGTTAGTAATTTAAATGTAGTAATCCATTCTTTTTACACAACCAAATGAAGATAAAGCATATTTTAAAGTGGTGTCGTAAATATTTCGTTTTTGTATGGTCAAAGTATTTACTACATATAAAGTTAAAACTGTTGCGAAAGTATTTACATCAGGGTATCGTAGTCATATCTTTGAGACAAATATGAAAACGTGCTCTGTTCTATTCATGTTGTTATCAAACTACCACAAATTCATTTTTAATCTTACAACATTTTTAAGATTCAGATTAGGAAGAAAGAATGGAAAAGTTCTGTAGGATAAGGCCTCGTTTTGGAACTATATATTTCAGAACAGAGATAGTTTCATGAGGAAACTCACCGATAGATTGCCATGAGAAATGCTAGAGAGGCATGGCTGGAGACCAGACGGAGATTGACAGAACACCAGGCAGAACATTTCCGCATCCCCGCCGCTCGCAGAGCAGCAGAACGAAGGATTCTGTCAACTAGCAATACTGCTAGTGACAATGTAACCCAAGGTGGATGAGCATAAATGCAGCAATCAACTACTAACGTCGTTATTACCAATATAGTAAGAGATGAAAGCGCAAAAGTTCAGCAATCCACTATTGCAAACGCGACTATTGGCAATGCAACAAGAGACAAAAGAACGGGGCTGCATCAATCTATTACCGCAGTCGCGACTATTGAAAATGCAGCACGAAACGATAGCGCAGGGCTTCAGCAATCCACTACCGCAGCCGCGAATATTGAGGATGCAGCACGAGATGAAAACGCAGATCTGCAGCAATCCACTACAGCGACCGCGACTATTGGCGATGCAGCACGAAATGAAAGCGCAGTTCCGCTGCAATCCACTACAAAGATCTCGACTCTTGGCGATGCAGCATGAGATAAAAACGCAGAGTTGCAGCAATCCACTACAGCGACCGCGACTATTGGCGATGCAGCACGAAATGAAAGCGCAGTTCCGCCGCAATCCATTACAAAGATCTCGACTCTTGGCGATGCAGATGAAAACGCAGAGTTGCAGCAATCCACTATTGCAGCCGCGACTATTGGCGATGCAGCATGACATGAAAGTGCAGTTCCGCCGCAATCCACTACAAAGATCTCGACTCTTGGCGATGCAGATGAAAACGCAGAGTTGCAGCAATCCACTATTGCAGCCGCGACTATTGGCGATGCAGCATGACATGAAAGTGCAGTTCCGCCGCAATCCACTACAAAGATCTCGACTCTTGGCGATACAACACGAGATGAAAACGAAGAGCTGCAGCAATCCACTCTTGCAGCTGCAACTATTGGCGATGCAGCACGAGATGAAAACAGAAATCCGTAGCAATTCGAAGCCGCAACTATTGGTTATGCAGCACGAGATGAAAGCGCAGTTCTGCCGCAATCCATTACAAAGATCTCGACTCTTGACGATGCAGTATGAGATGAAAACGCAGAGTTGCAGCAATCCACTATTGCAGCCACGACTATTGGCGATGCAGCATGACATGAAAGTGCAGTTCCACAGCAATCCACTACAAAGATCTCGACTCTTGGCGATACAGCACGAGATGAAAACGCAGAGCTGCAGCAATCCACTCTTGCAGCTGCAACTATTGGCGATGCAGCACGAGATGAAAGCAGAAATCCGCAGCAATTCGAAGCCGCAACTATTGGTTATGCAGCACGAGATGAAAGCGCAGATCTGGAGCAATCCGCAGCCGCGGCTATTAGCAATGTAGCGCAGGATGAAAACCTAGAACTAGAACAATCCCCTACCAAAGTCATGGCTGTTAGTAATGAAGCACGAAGAGAATGCGTAGATCTTCAGCTATCCCCTACCAAAGGCGCAAATCATAGTGATGTAGTAATAAGTGAGCGTTTCGTTCTGCGGCAATCTAGTAACATGTCCCTGCAAGTCAAAGATGCAGATCTACAAAGTAAACATCGACAGAAAGAGAGTGAAGTAGAAGAAGTCGAAGATGCAAATGTACAAAGTTACCATCGACAGAAAGTGTATGAATTAGAAGAGGCCGAAGATGCAGGTCTACAAAGTGAACATTCACAGAAAGGGTGTAAAGTAGAAGAGGACGAAAATGCAAATGTGCAAAGTGAACATCGACAGAAAGTGTATGAAGTAGAAGAGGCCGAAGATGCAGGTCTACAAAGTTAATATCAACAGAAAGGGGTGGGAATTAGAAGAGGTCGAAGATGCAAAAGTACAAAGTGAACATCGACAAAAGATGTTTGAAGTAGAAGAGGTCGAAGATGCAGGTCTACAAAGTGAACATCGACAGAAAGAGTATGAAGCTGAAGTAGTAGAGACCGAAAATGTAGTACTGGGATTTCAGCTTGCCCCAACGCAAATTCAAATCTAACAGAAGGATGAAGATTCTACAGGAACTCTATGTCTGATGGAAGATATTCAAACTGCCGGTACATATTTTTTCCTAGTGAATGAATTTGATAAGAAACTTAAAAAGGATCTTGAATATGCTAGTCCAGAAATGAATAAATGAAAATGCAGTAGACTGGATCCTATTGGCTTATTATCTTAAAATAAAAGTCTGCGTTAGGGAAGAAGCATTTACAATAATTCAGTTTTTGTCAGTTTTAATAATGATGACGTATGAAAATATACCTACGTCGCGCTTGAATGTTTACACCTTCATACCGTGTATTCTGGGACAAACGGTCGATTGCACAGATTGCGATAGGACATGTTGCTCTCTCAGATGTTATGATGAACATAAGTAAACAGGACTCTGTGATGAGGTACTTTAATGTTTATATTTTTGTATAAGCACAAATTAAAAGAACAATAATATATTTGTATAGATTGTGGAATGCTGAGTGTAAATATATGTGATTTATATTTATTACCTTATGGGTTTATCAAAGGTTGCTTCAAGATTAAACGTAGAAGAAATTGCCCCAAAAATCTACATGTGTGTGGAACACGAATGTGTCCTTCTTGTGCAAACTGTGTTGAGTTGTCTTCACATCGTTGTTTTTTAAGAAGATTGGAGCCTATACCTAGTAATGATAAGCTCATATGTTTTGATTTCACGACCGACCAGTCGACTGGGGAGTACATCGCTAATTACGCTGTTGCACAGTATGCAGATGGTAGAGTTTTTACCTTCCCAAGCGAAAGTACACAAGACGCCTGTGCAACATTCTGCACTTTTCTACTCACGAGTAAACATAAATATGGTACAGCAATAGCCCATAGCATGAAAGGTTTCGATGGACATTTCATCGCCGGATGGATGTAAATACAAGGATCGACACCTAAAATTTCACCTAATGGCTCCAAAATTTTGAGCATAAAAGTAATGTGCTTAAATTTAAGGATTTTTCATAGTTATAATTTTCTTCCAATGAGTCAATCGAAGCTACCCCAAACCTTTGGCTTAAAAGAGATAATAAAAGGGTATTTTTCTCATCCATGCAGTGGACCAGGAAATCAAAATTATATTGGGGAGTTGCTATCAAAAGACCAATATATAGCCAGGATACAACGCCAATTGCGTCCACACCTGAGCGAACCAAATTTTTAGAATGGTACGAAGACAGAAAAGCTTTACCTTTTTATTTTAGAGGAGAAATGAATGCCTATCGTTAGTGAAGTATAATTCATATAAAATTAAATATACTATATTGGATGTATTTTTATTTAATTTTTACATTTTGTGTTATTTATATTTAGATCGAATGTTGATATTTTAAGCCGCTGCGCTTAGAATTTAGATCGCAGTTTCTGGACGATCATTTGTTTATGATAGATATTCTTGTAATAACCTGCCTCTATTTCATCAAAAAAAGTATAACAGAGGATAAGGTGCAAGATGTACTAAATATAATTCACGAATTGTCATTCCGATCCTTGGGTGTTGCTAGGGGTGTTATTTTTAAGGTCCACAAATTAGTCCTGGCCGCCCGATCAAGATACTCCCATGCTCTCTTTGCAAAGGACAGTAATTATATTGCCAGAAGGAATATCTCTATCAATGCAAATCCTTCTATAATGAATGAGGTCTTGCTTTATGTGCATAGTGGTCACTTAAAGAATATGTAACACCAATACATTATTTCCGTGTTATATGTCGCTCAAATGCTGAGGATAGATATTCTTGTAATTACCTGCCCATATTTCATCAATGAAATTATAACCGAGGGTAAGGTGAGTGATACACTTAAAGTAGGCCACGAATTATCATTACGATCATTGGGTGTTGTTTTAAAGGTCCACAAATTAGTCTTGGCCGCCTGATCGAGATACTCCCATATTCTCTTTGCAAAGGACAGTAATTATATTGCCAGAAGGAATATCTCTATCAATGAAAATCCTTCTATAATGAATGAGGTCTTGTTTTATGTGAATAGTGGTCAGTTAAAGAATATGGAATACGAATGCATTATTTCCGTGTTATCTGTCGCTCATTTGTTGAAGAGAGATATTCTGGTTATAACCTGACTATATTTCATCAAAGAAATAATAACCCCGGATAAGGTGCGTGATATACCTTATTTAGCTCAAGAATTGTCATTACAATCCTTCGGTATTGCTAACGGTGTTGTTTTTAAGGTCCACAAATTAGACCTGGCCGCCCGATCGAGATACTCCCATGCTCTCATTTCATAGGACAGTAATTACATTGCCAGAAGGAATATCTCTATCAATGCAAATCCTTCTAAAATGAATGAGGTCTTGCTTTATGTGTATATTGGTCAGATAAAGATTATGGAATGCGAATGCATTATTTCTGTGTTATATGTCGTTCATTTTCAGAAGATAGGTTTTCTTGAAATGACCTGCTTATATTTCATCAAAGAAATTATATCCAAGGATAAGGTGAGTGATGTACTTAATGTAGCTCACGAATTGTCATTATGATCCTTGCGTGTTGTTAAGGGTTTTGTTGATAAGATCCACAAATTAGTCCTGGCCGCTCGATCGAGATACTGCCATGCTCTCTCAGCAAGGATCTGTAATTATATTGCCAGAAGGAATATCTCTATCAATGCAAACCCTTCTTTAATGAATGAGGTCCTGCTTTTTGTGTATAATGGTCACTTAAAGAATATGGAACACGAATACATTATTTCCGTGTTATATGTCGCTCATATGCTGAAGATAGATATTCTTGTAATAACCTGCCTATGTTCCATCAGAGAAATTATAAGCGAGGATAAGGTGGGTGATGCACTTAATATAGCTCACGGATTGTCATTGCGATCCTTGGTTGTTGCTAAAAGTGTTGTTTTTAAAGTCCATAAATTAGATATGGCCGCCCGATGGAGATGCTCCCATGTCTTCTTTGCAAAGGACAGTAATTATATTGTCAGAAGGAATATCTCTAACAATGCAAATCCTTCTATAATGAATGAGGTCTTGCTTTATGTGTATAGTGGTCACTTAAAAAATATGGAATATGAATACATTATTTCCGCGTTATATGTCGCTCATTTGCAGAAGATAGATATTCTTGAAATAACTAGGCTATATTTCATCAAAGAAATTATAACCGAGGATGAGGTGCGTGATGTACTTAATGTGTCTCGCGAATTGTTTTTACAATCCTTGAAAAAATAGATATTGGTTATTTGATAGATCATAAGAGAGAGCTACGCGAACCTGATTTGATAGTCCTGCTGATTATGGGAGGTATCTATTACATTTACCACCCAATGTGTAATTGGATAGGTAAGAGAAAATCATGAATAATTTAAATTGAATCCAAATATACAGTTTTAATATCGCCTATGTTACTTATCGGCTTCTTAGATATAAGCGTTTATACTTCCTCGCAAGTCATTACGGAACTCAGAGCTGTCACACGTTCAGGTATTTTGTTACCATGTATTTCAGATTTATATATTCATGTACCTACTCCAGCATTTATAAGGTTTGTACAAGCATCTAATCAAATTCTCTTGCACCCGTTTTTGAAGTATTGAATATTTTGAAGCAGAGATTCCAAATATTTCTATACTTCTTCTCCTTCGACCCAGACCGTCCGACCTACCAGTAAGGTGTAAGGAAACCGTTTGGACGGCCAGGAAGTGCCACCCAATTTAGACCGAACCCAGTGGGGGAGGCATCCACAGGGACCGTACCCTCCTTCCCCTACCACCAACCTCTCGGAAGGACTTACGGACCCACATGTTTAACGTGATCGTACTCCGCGTGAACACGGCGGTAGTTTGGGCAGCGACGGGAAACGAACCCTGGCCTACCGACTGCAACTTCCACGTGCTAACCACAGGGTTACCGCGCTCTCAAATATTTCTATACTGAAGCCACACCAAGGAGAAGTTCTAAACATACCCGTGCGATACCTCTACACATCGTCAATGACAATGCCATATGCTTTTCAGTTTGCAATCTTAAACAGAAAAGAAAATTAGCGAATTAGAAATATATAGGGTTCAGAATTTCAACCATAGATTCGACCTATTATCTGGAATTCTCCTTAGGCCACAGACTGTTCATAATCTATAATATGCCATTTTAACTGCAAAAGCTTTCTGGATAATATTAAACGTCTGTCTTAATAATAAAATAAAATCCGTCCGAAACGGATTTATGTATGAGACAAACTTCTCAAATGTTATATCTGCGATAAAGCATTTAAACGAAAAAAAAATGATCTTGGTCGTCATGAAAGTGTAGATACAATTGAAATATAGTTCACTTGCAACACGTGTAAAAACTTTAAACAGTCATTCTAATTGCAGACACATCTCTAAACTCATATATAACTTGACCTAAGCTCTACAAAAGTTTTCTTGAATGAAATCCTATCTAAGAACTTCATTTTCAAATGTATTCTAAAAAAACTCTTTGCTAACTGTAGCTGATAATGTTTCCGATATTGAACCACGAACAATTTTGATAAGTATCCTAGAGTCATCTTAAAAACTTGAACTGAAAAATGAATATATCTAATGGATTTAAAACATTTTTCTGAAGACCTATGTCAGATTCTTTATTCCAAACGGTATACCGATATTTTGATTGAAATATCAGACTTTCGTATAGAAGCAAATGGGTCTGTGGTATGTACTCGTTCTAGAAAGCTTTCAAAAATGTTAGAGAACTGAAATTGTAATATACGTCTTACTTGTATGAGTCAATTTGTCACTATCCCTTGAGTATTTGTGAAGCGAGGATTTGAAAACAGTATATTCGAAATATCTTAGGAAGCACATATAATAATGAACTCTAGATGATAATGTTTTGGTTATTGAACCGCGAAGAATTTAGATGAGGGTTACTAGAGCTACAGTATCTTATAAACTTGCATTGAAAAATGAATATATCTAATGGATTTAAAACGTTGCTTTGAAGACTTATGTCAGATTCTTTATTCCAAACGGTGTACCGAAATTTTGATTGAAATATCAGACTTCCGTATACAAGCAAATGAGTCTGTGGTATGTACTCGTTCTGGAAAGATTTAAAAAATGTTAGAAAACAGAAATTGTTATATATGTCTTACTTGTATGAATCAATTTGTCACTATCCCTTGCGAATTTGTGAAGCGAGAATTTGAAAACTGTATATTCGACATATTTTAGGAAGCACAGATAAAGATGAGCTTAAAAGAGTCCCTTATGAAAGTCAAACAATCAATTTCTGCTGATATCGAACATAATATTTTGAAAAATATCACTTCTAAAGAGATGTGTTCCTTGAAAATTTTAAAGAATTTTCTTTCTATGAATTCACAAAACTTAATTTATCGTTTAGAGATAACGACTTTCTGAAAAGAATTGAAGGATATGTGTAGAAGCCCACCTAAAAGTTTATTATGAATTTCATCTGTTTTAGGAAAAATTCTTTGAAAAATTTCTTCGAGATACGTTGGAATTTCTTATGAAATATTCATAAGAAATCATTTGAATAAAAGGTAAATATATATCTTAAAATATTGTCAGTAATTATATTATTGTCATTATAATGTATCGAATGATGATGATGTGATAAAATGTGAACGTGTCCCACTGCTGCAATCTAGTAGAAAGTCTTTAAATAATGAAGATGAGGTTATGCATATGAATTTCGACAGAAAAAGTGTAAAATTGAAGTGGATGGTGATAATGATGTAGTAATAGGTCTTCACCAGAAAGGGGAGACGCTTGCAAAAAAACAAACTAAAACAACTTCTTTATGAAACATAAATTTGTAAAATAAAAATTACCAGTAACTGAATTTAAAATTCAGGTTTATATATATATGTAAAATTCTAAATTTCAATCGAAGATGGATTCAGCAACCTCTTCTGGGATAAATGAAGCTAGTAACAGCAGTGATGAATCTTCTCAGCGAGAAAAAATTTGCGGCATAACTTGACCTAAACTACTAGAGAAGATGATACTTTAAATATGTTGTTGACGAATATGAAAACAATTGCAAGTCCATATGAAGATTCATATCAGTATTCACACGAAACAAAAACCCTATATCTACTTAGTTTAGTCATATGGATCAAAATATGTAAGATATGATAAAAGCGTATGTTAACGAAATTAAGATTTCAGAGATCAACTCACCAGACTAGAAAAAATAAGGAGTTAAATAATCCAGAGGATGATAAAAAAGTTACTAGATGTTGAAGAAGAAAAACTCGAGATTTTGGAAAGTATTTACGATTTTTTTTATCACCTAACGTATGAAAATAACATCTACGCGGTAAATATATATCCTTTTCGAATGTGCAGTATACGTGAAAATTCTTGTGGAACAGCATTACCCAAAACTACCCATACAAATATTTCAGATAGCTGTTCGTCTTCACAGGAAGGAAAAAAAAATCCATATGAGGACAATATAAAGATGCTTAAAAGAGTCCCTTATGAAAGTCAAACAATCAATTTCTACAGATATCGAACAGGATATTTTGAAAAATATCTCTTCTAAAGACATGAATCTGTTCTTTGAAAATTTTAAAGAAATGAGAATGTCGTTCTATGAATTCACAGAACTTAATTTATCGTTTAGAGATAACGGCAAGTTGAAAAGAATTGTTGAAGTATTTGTGTAAAAGCCCACCTAAAATTTCATTATGAATTTCATCTCTCTTAGGAAAAATATTTTGAAGAATTTCTTCGAGGTAATTTAGAATTTCTTTTGAAATATTCGTAACAAATCTTTTGAATAAATTTTAGCATATGTTAAAAAATTGTCAGTATTTATATCATTGTCATTATTATGCAGTGAATGTTGATTATGCAATAAAATGTGAACGTGTCCCACTGCAGCAATCTAGTAGAAAGTCGTTAAAAGATTAAGATGATGTTCTACATATGAATTTCGACAGAAAAGGTGTAAAATTGAAGTCCGTCCCGAATGAACCATTATTCAACCCACATGATTATGATCATCGTAAGGCCGAATCACGCAAGAGATCCCGCGCAGTACTAAATTTAGAGTTACCGGAATTTAGGTATATCCTTCTTTCCAACAAGGTGATTTTCGTATCATTCAAACATCAGAACCATCAGTGATTGAACCTGTTACCGATCCAGACGAATTTCAGTTTGAAATTATAGATCTTCAGACATCTACATTGAGGGAAATTAAAGCCTATGTTGCTGATTGTTTTATTGGATCCTCTCACAAAAATAAATAGTGAAGGATAAATAGTTCAAAATGAAGTGTAAGCTATAAAAATAGTCAGCATAAATTTAGTATATTATGAATTGTTACGGAATATTAAGTACTGAATTTCGAAATATTAATTACAGCAAAACGCAATACAGTTCACTCTCTACCTGCTCCAGAGCCTCCAGTAAATACCAACCGCGAAGATTGCATCGTGAAAAATTAGAAATCGCAAAACGCCGATTTCTTACTGGTGAGAAAACGGCATATGCAGACCTTCCAAAATTAATTGGTCTACTCCATTACATATGGTCCCTAATGGTTCTAGAAAAAATTTCTTGGAAAATTTCTTCTAGGTACTTTAAAATTTCTTATGAAATATGCATAAGAAATCATTTAAATAAAAGGTTACATGATAATATTTTATCAGTATTTAAAAGATACTGTACTCCACTGATGTGAGACTTATAGAAGTTCTCAACTAGAAGAAAAATATGGAAATCTTCAATGAGAAGATATACATGCAAATTCTCAGTAAGGAGAAAATACGAAAATCTCAATCACGAGAAAAAAGTGTGGAGAAATGCGAATTTGTAAAGCGAGGATTTGCAATCTGTAAAGGCGACAAATCGTGTGGAGGACAGAGAATGATAAACTCTGGGTGATAAAGTTTTGGTTAGAGAAACGAGGACTATTTGGATGAGGTGGAGCTGCAGTGTCTTATGTACTTAGATTAGAAATTGTGTATATCCAACAGATAAAAGTATTAATCTGAAGACCTGTGTCAGATCCTTTATTGGAAAGAATTGGAAGCTACGCAAAAGCTCAAAATTAAACTTCGAGCTGCTGAAGTATGAAGGTGTAAACATTCAAGCGCGACGTAGGTATATTTTCATACGCCATCAATATTAAAACTGACAAAAACTGAATTATTGTAAATGCTTCTTCCCTAACGCAGACTTTTATTTTAAGATAATAAGCCAATAGGATCCAGTCTACTGCATTTTCATTTATTTATTTTATTAAATTACATCAGATGTGAAGAGTCTGTTTTAAATAACAGTTGACATATCAGTATTACATACTTCAAATCTGATTTCTTTCAAGCGAAGATACAGAAATGAAGATACGAGGCTATGACAGCTCGCAAAAAAATTTGAAATGAAATATAAAAAAGAAGATTTCACAGGAACTTAATATGCGTACGAAACATTTCAAGCTGCAACTACCGAATCTGATCATATAGTGAATGGATTTAATAAGGAGCACTATCCCTTGCGAATTTGTGAAGCGAGGATTTGGAATCTGTATGGCGACGAATAGTATGGATGAGAGAAAATGATGAACTCGAGCTGATAAAGCTTTGGTTATTGAAGCTCCAACTTATGCATTTCATTGGTCGCTTACAGATCTGGCTTACAGATTAGTCGCTTACATCGCTTACATATCACTCATACTCTTAATAACTACTAAACTTACTAAACGAAAGATTTTGAAAAAGGCTTAACAATCCCTTTTTTATCGATGTAGTTTTAAAAGCACACAACTATGTTCGGCTCTCATTGGAAAAAATGATGAATATGTTGTTGTTGAGACCCAGACCGTCCGACCTACCAAAAAGGTGTAAGGTAACCGTTTCGACGGGCGGGAATGATGAATATGTACTATTTTTCTCAGTTAGACTACTCTGTTTACGATACAATAATAAACCATTAAACTACTGTGTTTTTGGATTTATAGAGGTTGTAGATAAGCATAAATTAATTTAGTGACTATAATCTTATGTAGCGATTAACATATCATAAATTACAGTAGTGTATAAAAATTATTGTATAAAAAAGCTCTTACAAATGAAATAGTTAATTTTAGGTAATAATTGTTTTAAATCGTTAAACTATTGCGTTTCTGGAATTACAGAGTTTGTAGATAAGCTTTAATTAACTCAGCAAGGAGAACTTTTGTGTAGTGATAAAATTATCATAAATTGCAATATTGTCCCTGTTGTACCAAAAAAACTCTTATAAATGAACTTATTTATTTCATTGGTCGCTTACATATCTGGCTTACAGATTGGGCGCTTACATCGCTTACAGATCACACATACTCTTAATGAGATCACTAAACGAAAGATTTTGAAAACGGCGTAACAATCCATTTTTTATCGATGTAGTTTTAAAAGCACACAACTATGTTCGGCTTTCATTGGAAAGAATGATGAATATGTTTTTGTTGAGACCCAGGCCGTCCGACCTACCAAGAAGGTGTTTGGTAACCGTTTGAACGGTCGGAAATGATGAATATGTATTATTTTTCTCAATTAGAGAACACTGTGTACGATACAATAATAAACCATTAAACTACTATGTTTTTGGACTTATAGAGATTGAAGATAAGCATAAATTAATGTAGTAAGGTTAAACTTATGTAGCGATAAACATATCATAAATTACACAAATGAACATCGATTCTACAAATGAATATCGACAGAAAAGTGTAAAATTGAAGTGAATGGTGCCAAAGATGTAGTGCTAGTACTTCAACAGCAAGTGGTAACGCTTGCAAAGGAACAAACTAAAGTGAAACCAAAAGACGAAGATTCTACTGGAATTGAATGCTTGGAAGAAACTTTTGATGATGCAAATACGTTCGTAAGTTCTTAGTGTATGGATTTAATAAGAAACTTCTAAAGAAAAACTTTGAATAAAGTTCATAAAGTTCGTGAGTTTAGAGACATCATAAGGTTCATGAGTTTAGTGTACATTTAAAATGTCACAGATTCATCGGTTTCTTTAATACATATCACAAATGAACATTCCTTGTTGCAGATATATTGGTTTTAAACTCATCAGACTCTGACGAAAACTGGTTCAACAAATCTATAACTTAGTGTCTACATATGCAATAAAGTTGAGAGATTTTATCCGTGGATCTCAAAGATTAAAACCATTGAGGAATCCCTGAAAATGGAAGCGACGAGCAATTGGAAAAGAAAGTTGTGGGAAATCTACCACCAAGGGTTAGTCTCAAAACAGCAAGTGGTGTTTTGGATTCAGATTTAAACACAGAAATAAAAGTTTTTATAAGCCGTCATAGTGATTATACACCTAGACAAAACAGAAACTATCATTCAGATATTTCCTACATATTTATGTACGTAAAGAACCACTATATTGCAGGCAAAAATTCAAGTGTTTAACTGTAGCCAAATTCAGTTAAAGGATGTAATTTCTATCCGAAAATCAAATATAAAACGTGTTATAGTTCTTTGTAGCGTAGAGCATAAGCGAGGATATGAAAGAAAAGAAAATTAAAATTTTTTTAAATAATAAGACTGCAACAAGTCTCATATTATTTGTATTCTGTTACAAAGAAACACAGCAACAGGTGTTGCAATAAGCCATCAGAGTGATGAACCTGTAAGAATCAAAATTGGAGAAATAAAAAAAGAACATTCAGAAATTAAGATGGCTGATTCCTTTGTCTCCCAAGTGTGGAATTGAAGATACGGATCATTTTATTTAAAAATCTTCGTTATTAGTCCCAAAACAGCACATGTTTCTCCGGATTCAGATGTAAACACAGAAGCAGAAATTGTAATAAACCGTCAGAGTGATAATACACACGAAGAAATCAAAAAGGAACATTCAGAAATTAAGAAGCTATATCCTCGTCTCCCAAGAGAAAGATTGCAGATACTGATCATCTTATTTCAAAATCTTCGAGTGTCAGTCCCAAAACAGCAAGTGTTTCTCCGGATTCAGATGTAAACACGGCAACAGAAGTTGTAATAAGCCGTCAGAGTGATAGTACACATGAAGAAATCAAAAAAGAACATTCAGAAATTAAGAAGCTATATCCTCGTCTCCCAAGAGAAAGATTGCAGATACTGATCATCTTATTTCAAAATCTTCGAGCGTTAGTCCCAAAACAGCAAGTGTTTCTCTGGGTTCAGATGTAAACACACCAATAAAAGTTGTAATAAGCCGTCATAGTGATAGTGACCTGGAGAAATCAAAGAAAAACATTCAGAAATTTCCTACATATTTCTGTGCATAAAGAATCACTATATTGTAGGCAAAAATTCAAGTGTTTTACAATAACCAAATTCAGTTAAAGCATGTAGTTGCTATTCGAAAATTAATAGTAAAAAATGTATTATATGTTTTTGTAGCATAATCATTGTAGAATGTATCATTGTAGAAAGCGTCCTCATATTATATTTTTTGAAAACAGGAATGAGTTAGTTCACTTCAAAAACCATTTTCTTCAACTTTCAATGAAAAAGAGCAATCAATAATTATTTTCTCCGACTTTCAATGAAAAATAGAAATCAATAAATATTTCTCCAACTTTCAATGAAAAACAGCAATCAATAATTATCTTCTCCAATTTTCAATGAATAATATCAAATTTTCCGCACACACAGAAAATATTTATTTTTACATTCTCATACTGTTAATGCATAAAGAAAGTACTGCTTCCCCGAAAATTTGATAATTTGTTGGTAGACACGTTTGCAGACCCACTAAATCCGTATTGAATACTTTGAAAATATGTTCATATGAGTATGTGTGTGTGCGGGCATGCTAACTTAAAACCGAATGCAAGCACCGCTATGAATTTTTATGTGTGTTTACATAATGTGAGAACATCGAATTAAGCAGAATTTGTAGTAATTCAATCTAATTTCCATTTAAAGATGTATCTGAAATTTTGTCACATATTCAAATTCATTTCTATAAAATTATCATTCCCTCATGTTTTTAACCAGAAGATAAATGGCATTTATAACAGTACCATACTAGCATAACGCGCAAGTATTGTACTAGGTTTAAATGACGCGATTGAAAAGATTGTTTCACAAAGTGAAGTATATGAAAAAATTAAGAACTCAAAATTAAGCAACCCTAGAAACAACACACATTTCCAGACAAACCCTTCGAAAACGTAGGAACTGTTGCAATGAATGTCGTAAAACATCACTATCTAATTCTGATAGATAATTGTTTGAAATGGATTGAACTGCGTAAATTTTCTGATAAAATTTTCTGCCAATGAATTAAATACCAGTCTCAAAAGGATTTTCTCCAGATTTGGAATTCCGCGTATTATCAATTCTGATAATATTCCATTTAATAGTTTTGAATTCAAAACCATTTACAAAAGAATGAGATTTTCAACATGTTTTTGCTGGGCCGCATGTCTTTCAATATAATGATTTAGCAGAGATGCATGAGTATTGGAATATTACGATAGTATCATGGATATGTAATCTGTTATATATACATAGATTTGACAATGTATATATAAAGATACATACTAAATATATATATATATATAAATGATGTATATACATTATATGTATATGGAGTATATGTATTTATATGCGTATATAATGTATATATATATATATAGGTATATGTATATACAAGTGTGTACATGTACATTACATGTACATATAATGTATATGTATGTATAAAGATACGTAACAATGTATATATATATATATATATATATATATATTTGTGTATAAGGCCTATATTGCATTGTATATGGCCTATATTGTATTTTAGACTTTACAGAGAGAGTTATTGATTATACAGAACAAATTATAGACTCTACAATGAAGTTTATGGATTATATAGAGCAAATTGCAGATTCTACTGAGAAGGTTATGGATTCTACACAACAAATTGTAGATTCTACAGAGTAAAATGTAGATTCTACAGAAAAAATTGTAAATTCTACAGAAAAGATTATGGTTCTACAGAGCAAATTGTAGATTCTACAGAGTAAAGTGCAGATTCTACAGAGCAAATTGTGGATTCTACAGAGAAGGTTATGATTCTATGATAAATGTGGATTCTACAGAGCAAATTGTAAATTCTGCAGAGAAGATTATGGATTGTACGGAGCAAATTGTAGATTCTACAGAAAAAGTTACGGATTCTACAGAGTAAATTGTAGATTCTACAGAAAAGGATATGGATTCTATAAACGTTTTTGATTATTCTACACAGCAAATTTTAGACTCTACAGAGAGAGTTATTGATTATACAGAACAAATTTTAGACTCTACAAAGAAGGTTATGGATGCTATAGAGCAAATTGCAGATTCTACGGAGAATGTTATGGATTATATAGAGCAAATTTTAGACTCTACAATGAAGATTATGGATTCTATTGAGCAAATTGTAGATTCTACTGAGAAGGTTATGGATTCTACAGAGAAAATTGTAGATTCTACAGAGTATAATATAGATTCTACATAGCGAATAGTAGATTCTACAGAGAAGGTTATTGATTCTACAGAGCAAAGTGTAGGTTCTACAGAGAAGGTTATGGATTCTAAAACAGTTTCGGATTATTCTACACACCAAATATTAGACTCTAAAGAGAGAGTTATTGATTATACAAAACAAATTGTAGACTCTACATAGAAGGTTATGAATGCTATAGAGCAAATTGCAGAATCGACAATAAAGATTATGGATTCTATAGAGCAAATTGCAAATGCTACTTTGAAGGTTATGGATTCTACACAGCAAATTGTAGATTCTACAGAGCAAATTTTAGATTCTAGAGTTCTCTTCAATGGCTATTAGCTAACAAGACTGATGCTAAATGATTCAAACCATGAAGGCTTCCCAGTTGCTGCAATGTATTCAAGCAGAACTACAACTAATTTTTATTTGTATTTATTCAGAAATTAAAAAAAAATTTCAAATTTAGCAACTGAAGTTTTCATGTCTGATGATAGTTCTGTTTTTCATAATGCTGTAAAATGGTGTTCGGTGAAGCCAAAATCATTTCTTGTGGACGGGCATGTTAGACATTCTTGGAATGTGAATTTAAATTAAAAAATAACAGTTCCTAAGCTTTGTGAAAATGTAAACAAAATTTTACAAAAACTGTTTAGAAGAACCGAAAATTGAAACATTTGAAAAATTTTCTAATTTTTTATAAAGATGTTTATGTTAGAAAAAAAATCTCAACGTTTTGGAGAATACATACTTCCAGTCGCACTATATGAATAGGACTAAACAGTGGACATATTGCTTTAAACGCCACTGCTAAATAACCACAACCATGAAGTTGTAATGATGGCATAGAGAAATAAAATATGAAGAAGCTGGTGGGAAAATTATTTAAAGACTAAATAAGTCACTAACAATTCTACAGAATGCAATTTCAAAGAAACTTTTAGGACGCATAATTTCGCTAGAGCGTCCAAACTTACTGCTCCAATAGCCGAAATTAGGAAAAGACATGATTGGAGTTTAAATATGAAAATAGAGAGTTTAAGAGAAGTGAAAATTGAAATGTGCTGGGTTGTTTTATCGAGTAAAGCTATAAATATATGCATATACACATATGAAGTGATGTATGTAAAAGGCTGTACATGTGACATTAAATGTCACAATTGTAAAATTTATATTCATAAATTAGCTTGTACATGCAATGACTATGCAATACGTTTTACCATATGCAAACATATTCATTTTATATGTCAAAATTTTAAAGTGGGTAATTCAAGTAGTGACATTTTGAATGATGACACAGATATTTTGACTATGGATTTCAATGAAAATGACGTAGCTGAAGAAGAACCAGCAATATTACACAAACAAGTAAAGAAGTCTCTCATTTCCAAATCTATTGAAGATGTGAAATCTAATCTGAATATGAAATTTCTTGAATAAACTAAAAAATTTCATGAATTGAATGAAAACTGTCAGAATTTAAAACAGTTTAACATCTTAAAAGATGTTATTAAAGTGTGCAATGCAAGAATGTCAGCTGTAACAGAGAACACTCATTCATTTCCTGATGTTCATGCAAAAATCGCACAACAAACTCTATTAAAAAATATAATACCTCAAAGTCGCCTTTTGTCAGTGAATATTTATGGATTCTGTAGAGAAAATTGTAGATTCCGCAGAGAAGTTTATGGATACAACAGAGCAAATTGTAGATCCTACAGAGCAAATTGTAGATTCTACAGAAAAGTTATGGATTATACAGAGCAAATTGTAGATTCTACAGAGAAGGTTATGGATTCTACAGAGAAAATTGTTGATTCTACAGAGAAGGTTATGGATTCTACAAAAGTTTTGGATTATTCGACACACCAGATTTTAGACTCTACAGAGAGAGTTATTGATTATACAGAACAAATTGTAGACTCTATAAAAAAGGTTATGTATGCTATAGAGCAAATTGCAGATACTACAGAGAATGTTATGGATTATATATAGCAAATTGTAGACGTTACAATGAAGATCATGGATTATATAGAGCAAAATGTAGATTACACAGAGTAAAATGTAGATTCTACAGAGCAAATTGCAGATTCTAGAGAAAAGGTTACGATTCTACAGAGCAAATAGATTCTACAGAGTAAAGTGTAGATTCTACAGAGCAAATTGTGGATTCCACAGAAAAGGTTATTGTTCTACAAAGCAAATTGTAGATTCTAAAGAAAAGATTATGGATTCTACAAAGCAAAATGTAGATCCTACAGAGAAGTTTAGAGATTTTACAGAGGAAATTATAGATTCTACAGAGAAAAGTGTAGATTCTACAGAGCAAATTGTGGATTCGACAGAAAAGTTTATTGTTCTACATAGCAAATTGTAGATTCTACAGAAAAGGTTGTAGATTCTACAAAGCAAATTATAGATTCTACAGAGAAGGTTATAGATTCTGCCTATCACAATGCTGCAGAAAATGCAGACACTGTAAACAATGAAATCCTTTCTTCTGATCAAGAAATGCCTGAAAATTCTGCCTATCAAAATGCAACAGAAAATGCAGAAAATGTGACCAATTAAATTCTTTCTGCAGATCAAGAAATATCTGAAAATTCTTTCTATCATAACACAGCAATAATTACGGGTAACTTGACCAATGAAAATCCTTTTTACAGATCAAGAAATTCCTGAAAATTCTGCCTATCGAAATACTGCCGAAAATGCAGATTATGTGACCAATGAATTCCTTTCTTCTGATCAAGAAATGCCTGAAAATTCTGACAATCAAAATGCAGCAGAAAATGCAGGTAATGTGACCAATGAAAGTCTTTCTGCTGATCAAGAAATATCTGAAAATTCTTCCTTTCATAACGCTGCAGAAATTACAGGTAATACAAGTAATATGACCATTGGAAATCCATTTTTAAGATCTAGAATTTCCTGAAAATTCTGCCGATCGAAATACTGCAGAAAATGCAGATAATGAAACCAATGAAATCATTTCTTTAGATCAAGAAATGCCTGAAAATTCTGCCAATCAAAATGCAGCAGAAAATGCAGATAATATGATCAATGAAATTCTTTCTGCTGATCAAGAAATACCTCAAAATTCTTCCTAAGATAACGCAGCAGAAATTACAGATAATGTGACCAATGAAATCCTTTCTTCAGATCAAGAAATGCCTGAAAATTCTACCAATCAAAATGCAGCAGAAAATGCAAATAATGTGATCAATGAATTTCTTTCTGCTGATCAAGAAATGCCTGAAAATTTTGCCTATCAAAATGCAGAATAAAATGTTGATAATGTGACCAATAAAATTCTTTCTGCAGATCAAGAAATACCTGAAAATTTTTTCTATCATAACGCAGCAGAAAGTGCAGGTAATAAGACCAATGAAAATCCTGTCTTCATTTCAAGAAATGCCTGAAAATTCCACTTATCAAAAAGCAGCAGAAAATGCAGATTATGGGACCAATGAAATTCTTTCTGCTGATCAAGAAATACCTGAAAATTCTTCCTATCGTATCGCAGCAGAAATTACAGGTAATATGACCAATGAAAATCTTTTCTTCAGATCAAGAGATAGCTGAAAATTCTGCCAATCAAAGTGCTGCAGAATATACAGATATTGTGATCAATGAAATTCTTTCTGCTGATCAAGAAATACCTAAAAATTCGTCCTATCGTTACGCAGCAGAAATTACAGGAAATGTGACCAATGAAAATCCTGTCTTCAATTCAAGAAATACCTGAAAATTCTGCCTAACAAAATGCAGCAGAAAATGCAGATACGGTGATCAATGAAATCCTTTCTTCAGATCAAGAAATGTCTGAAAATTCTTCCAATCAAAATCCAGCAGAAAATGCAGATAATATGATCAATGCAATTCTTTCTTCTGATCAAGAAGTACTTGAAAATTCTTCCTATCATAACGCAGCAGAAATTAGAGGTAATGTGACGAATGAAATCCTTTCTTCAGATCAAGAAATGCCTGAAAATTCTTCCAATCAAAATGCAGCAGAAAATGCAGATAATGTGATCAATGAAATTCTTTCTGCTGATCAAGAAATACCTGAAAATTTTTCCTATCTCAACGTAGCAGAAATTACAGGTAATGTAACCAATGAAAATCCTGTCTTCAGTTCAAGAAATACCTGAAAATTCTGCCTATCAAAATGCAGCAGAAAATGCAGAATATGTGATCAATGAAATTCTTTTAGCTGATCAAGAAGTACCTGAAAGTTCTTTCTATCATAACGCAGCAGAAATTACAGGTAATGTGACCAATGAAAATGCTGTCTTCATTTCAAGAAATACCTGAAAATTCTGCCTATCAAAATGCAGCAGAAAATGCAGATAATGTGAACAATGAAATTCTTTCTGCTGATCAAGAAGTACATGAAAAGTCTTTCTATCATAACACAACAGAAATCACGGGTAACTTGATCAATGAAAATCCTTTTTTCAGATCAAGAAATTCCTGAAAATTCTGCCTATCAAAATGCAGCAGAAAATGCAGATTATGTGATTAATGAAATTCTTTCTGCTGATCAAGAAATACCTGAAAATTCTTCCTATCATAACGCAGCAGAAATTACAGGTAATGTGACGAATGAAATCCTTTCTCTAGATCAAGAAATCCCTGAAAATCCTTCCTATCATAATGCAGCAGAAATTACAGGTAATATGACCAATGAAAATCCTGTTTTCATTTCAAGATATACCTGAAAATTCTGCCTATCAAAATGCAGCAGATAATGCAGATACTTTGATCAATAAAATCCTTTCTTCTGATCAAGAACTGCCTGAAAATTCTGCCAATCAAAATGCAGCAGAAAATGCTGATAATGTGACCAATGCAATTCTTTCTTCTGATCAAGAAATACCTGAAAATTCTTTCTATCATAACACAGCAGAAATTACGGGTAACTTGACCAATGAAAATCCTTTTTTCAGATCAAGCAATTACTGAAAATTCTGCCTATGAAATTACAGCGGAAAATGCAAATACCGTGACCACTGAAATCCTCTCTGCTGATCAATATATGCCTATAAATTCTTCCTATCATAACGCAGCAGAAATTAGAGGTAATGTGACGAATGAAATCCTTTCTTCAGATCAAGAAATGCCTGAAAAATCTTCCAATCAAAATGCAGCAGAAAATGCAGATAATGTGATCAATGAAATTCTTTCTGCTAATCAAGAAATACCTGAAAATTCTTCCTATCATAAGGCAGCAGAAATTACAGGCAATGTGACCAATGAAAATCCTGTCTTCTGTTCAAGATATACCTGAAAATTCTGCCTATCAAAATGCAGCAGAAAATGCAGAATATGTGATCAATGAAATTCTTTTAGCTGATCAAGAATTACCTGAGAATTCTTTCTATCATAACGCAGCAGACATTACAGGTAATGTGACCAATGAAAATCCTGTCTTCATTTCAAGAAATACCTGAAAATTCTGCCTATCAAAATGCAGATAATGTGAACAATGAAATTCGTTCTGCTGATCAAGAAATACCAGAAAATTCTTTCATAACACAGCAGAAATTACGTGTAACTTGACCAATGAAAATCCTTTTTTCAGATCAAGAAATTCCTGAAAATTCTGCCTATCGAAATACTGCAGAAAATGCAGATAATGTGACCAATGAAATCCTTTCTTCAGATCAAGAAATGTCTAAACATTCTTCCAATCAAAATCCAGCAGAAAATGCAGATTATGTGATCAATGAAATTCTTTCTGCTGATCAAGAAGTACCTTAAAATTCTTCCTATCATAACGCAGCAGAAATTAGAGGTATTATGACGAATGAAATCCTTTTTTCAGATCAAGAAATGCCTGAAAATTCTTCCAATCAAAATGCAGCAGAAAATGCAGATAATGTGATCAATGAAATTCTTTCTGCTAATCAAGAAATACCTGAAAATTCTTCCTATCATAAGGCAGCAGAAATTACAGGCAATGTGACCAATGAAAATCCTGTCTTCTGTTCAAGAAATACCTGAAAATTCTGCCTATCAAAATGCAGCAGAAAATGCAGAATATGTGATCAATGAAATTATTTTAGCTGATCAAGAATTACCTGAGAATTCTTTCTATCATAACGCAGCAGAAATTACAGGTAATGTGACCAATGAAAATCCTGTCTTCATTTCAAGAAATACCTGAAAATTCTGCCTATCAAAATGCAGATAATGTGAACAATGAAATTCGTTCTGCTGATCAAGAAATACCAGAAAATTCTTTCTATCATAACACAGCAGAAATTACGTGTAACTTCTCAAGGATCTCAAGGACAGGGTTAGTCCCCAGAAATGAAACAGATCTGGAGCAACAACTGAGGAATGCCTGCCAGAATGTGTCGCAGGACGACCTCAAGGACCTCAAGGACGGGGTTAGTGGAGTGCCCAGGAGAGGAAGAGTTCCTCCCTTTAAACTCCAGACGAAAAGAAAAAGAGACAGAAAAAAAGGAAGTAGTAAAAGGTGAGTTAATCAACTAAGAGATGCTTGGGGGGGGGGCGCGACCGAGGTCGTGCCCTTCCCCAAGTCTTCAGAAAACTGCGGTGTTGGGGCCCAAGCGAGATCCCAACAGAGAAGAATAAAGAGGGGGATAGACTGGGGGCGCCCCGAGGGGCGCAGGGCCTTGAGCCTTGAGCAAGAGTTATGCCTAGCAGCAGAAGAGTTGTGAAAGCTTGTCAACGGAAAGCGAGTTCCCAAAAGCTAGGGAGGGGTACAGCAAACTAGAGTCTGCATCTAAAATAAGAGCACAAGACTAGGCTGGACGAGACCGCTTCTTAGGGCGGAAGAAGATATCTCCCACAGATCGTGCAAGTAACGACCGGGGGCGCTTTCGCGTCGCCGGATTACCAGCCCGATAGTGGGGGATACTGTCCAACGTAGGGTTGTTTACGCTTCTCAGACCTCCGTGAAATTTGAGAGAAAGTTTTTTGACATGTTCCAAAAAAGGCCTAATTCTGAGGTCTCTGTGCAGGACGTCTAGCTGGACGTAGTTCGGCAGATTAGCAAACATACGCAATGCGTTATTCTGGATGACTTGAAGCTTCCTAAGGTTAGTCTCCGCTGCGGTGCCCCAAACAGGGACTCCGTACGTCATAATGGGACGTATGTAGGACTTGTATAGCAATAACTTAGTGCGGGTTGACAGGCGGCTATTCCTAGCCAAAAGGGGGTGAAGCAGGGCGAGTGAAGACTTCACTTTCTTACTAATTTCAGAGATGTGAAGTTTCCACGTTAATTTGGAATCAAGGTACACACCAAGGTACTTGTAATTGTTTTGCCAGGGAATGGGCTGGTTATTAAGAATAAGATTAGTGGAGGGGGTTTGCCGGGGGGAGGGGAAGGTGACAGTAGCACACTTACTAAAGTTAACCTTGATACGCCATTTGATCAGCCATTGCATCAGGTCGTTCAGATAACTTTGCAGGATGTTGTGCACGACTTGTGTCTGTTTGTGATGTGTGAACAGGGCTGTGTCATCAGCATAGAGGCCAAGGGTGACACCAGGGGACTGCGGAAGATCATTAATGTAAAGGTTGAACAGTTTGGGCCCAACAAGAGAACCTTGCGGGACCCCGCTGAGAACAATCCTGGGAGAGGAAAGTGCGTCGGAAACCCGAACGGCAAAACTTCGACCAGTCAGATAAGAGTGCAAGAGATGGATAAGATTTGGAGGAAAAGAGCGTTCGATAAGTTTAAACAGGAGCCCATGTATCCACACCTTATCGAACGCCTTTTGGAGATCAAGAAAGACAATGGACGAGCTCTCGCGCTTGCTACGCGCCTCAGATCAAGAAATGTCTGAAAATTCTTCCAATCAAAATCCAGCAGAAAATGCAGATTATGTGATCAATGATATTCTTTCTGCTGATCAAGAAGTACCTTAAAATTCTTCCTATCATAACGCAGCAGAAATTAGAGGTATTGTGACGAATGAAATCCTTTTTTCAGATCAAGAAATGCCTGAAAATTCTTCCAATCAAAATGCAGCAGAAAATGCAGATAATGTGATCAATGAAATTCTTTCTGCTGATCAAGAAATACCAGAAAATTCTTCCTATCACAACGTAGCAGAAATTACAGGTAATGTGACCAATGAAAATTCTGTCTTCAGTTCAAGAAATACCTGAAACTTCTGCCTATCAAAATGCAACAGAAAATGGACACAAAAATATAAAGCTGCTCCACCACTAGCACCATAATTTATTTATGTTATGCAGCTATGAAAAGAAAAATAAGGAAAACCGTAGAAATAGGAGATTTTGGGTGAATATATCTAGTGTTAATAACAGTATATTACATTCCTCGCAATGTATAGAGTATTGCAAAAAATCGAGGTTTTGAGGGATTTACACATTTTGGAATCTCTAGAACACGAAAAATATATTTTTAACGTGAACAATTTTTAACACCTGTGTGTTGTTGAGATCCAGACCATCCAACTTTCCCGACAGGTGTAAGGTAACTGTTTGGACGATCGGGAAGAGCCACCCAATTTAGAGGCATCCACAGGGAACGCACCCTAATTCCCCTACCACCAACCTCTCGGAAGGACTTACGGATCCACACGTTTAACGTGATCGTTCTCCACGTGAACACGGCAGCAGTTTTGGCAACGGAGGAAATCGAACCCGGGTCTACCAAGTGCAACTCCCGCGAAGCTTAACGTCTGTATGTTGAAGGCCCAGACCACACGACCAACCCTAAGGCTTGTGGTAGCTTAATGTGAGGTCTTAACGTCTGTATGTTGTTGTTGAGACCAAGATCGTCCGACCTACCAGAAAGGTGTAAGGTAACAAAATGGAAGGCCGGGAAGTGCCACCCAATTTAGACCGGAACCCAATGGAAGAGGCATCCACAGGGACCGTACCCTCCTTCCCCTACCTTACGGAAGGACTTTCAAACCCATATGTTTTACGTGATCGTACTCCGCATGAACACGGGTGCAATTGTGGCAGCATGCAAATCCAGCGAGCAAACCACCGGGATACCGCGCTCGAAATGTGCCAACAGCTCGCGGTGTTCCTAGGTGGTCACCCACACAAATACTAACCGCGCCCGATGCTGCTTGACTTCGGTGATCTAATGAGAACCGGTGTTTCCAGCACTGTAGGGTCGTTGGCTCTAGTAACGTCTGTATGAGTAAACGCACAATATATGTCTCCAGTCTAACTCAAAATCTAATGTACCGAATTTCATAATAGTTTATAGGTAAGTCTCGCGTGGATTACCCTGATGCTGATTAGATTTCGGTATGATTCAGGATAAAAGAATATGTCTATGTTTGAGAAATGGCCAGAAAAAATCGAGTGTATCCACACTAGCAAATAGAACTAATTGACCAAATTTTGGTAGATAAGTAACTTGTAGACTACCCTGGTGCTGATTAGATTTTGGAAATACAACCTGCCATTTTTACAAAATGGTTCGCAAAAATTGCTAAAATATAAAATAAAAGACTACTTATGGTCAAATATATCAATTAAGTGTTTGATTTTAAATGTAATGTTTGATTTGCAACCCCGCATTTGAAAACGCGTCAGTAACCAAATGAATACGATAATTGAATTAAAATTGCAAATTCAGTTTCATTTCAAATAATTATTCGTGTTATTTTGAGCAATTAAACTTATTTTAAGGATTTATTGAAGAAATAAATAAGAAATGAGTTTAGTTAGCTATTGTATTAACATCGATTAGTATATAGTGGAAAAAGTAATGACTCAAAGTTATTACAAACCTTTTGAAGCATCATAATTAAACCTATGTCTAAATACCACAGATGTAAGACTTTTAGGTGTATGTGTATGGAGAACGTATTTTTAAAGATCAAAGGTGTAAAGAAACCTTCTCAATCAAAGAACGCAAATGAATTAAATATTCCTATGCAGAGGCAGAAGCCTGCTATTGGACCCTAAGAGGGAACTTGTGTTACAGAAACCCTTGGTTGAACACTTACTAACTAATCTAAGAAAAATTTATCTTCTGTAAAATTAGTTAAAATTTATATGCAATGTATTTGCAACTCAAGTTTTTATCAATACTTGCTTTTCATTAAATTAAATGTCTTCCAAAATGCAAAGGGTGGTGTTCAAATTGATGAAATAGCATTTTGTTATTAAGTTTGTGACAGGTCATCAAATTTATTTATTTAACAGATACCTTGTCTATATCTTTTTAAGCGATGATAGTATCAAATATGATCCAGAAATGCTGAATGTTGTTCATAGTACTATAAAATACTTGAACATGAGTGAAGTTTGATTGATGTAGTTTAGAAAGAAAAAAAAGGCAGACCTCTTACTTGCAAATAGTTCAAATGGTTTAAAATATAGGAAGAGTGGCCTACTTCAAAATTAGACAGTTTTGGAATATGCTCAAACACCGAAGGCGTCTAGCAATGATTTATGATTGCTCTCCGCACTTTGTCCGTTCCCCTTTTCAGCATGTGGAAGCTCCCCTCCCCTCTCATGTCACAATCTGAAAACCATACGCCCCTCTTGCCGTCTTATCTTTCTCTAATTTTAGTGTATGTATTCTTGAATCCCAATATCCTTTTTTTCTGAAGGCTTGAAGAAAGACACGACTTTGGTCATCGCCCCATTCTCCTCCAATCACAATATCAATGTAAGTTTTTTCCCATTTATGAAACTCCTTTTTCTCTTTTCTAGAAATTTAAAGGAGAAATTATATCCTCTCCTGGACTCTTTTCAAGCCCCTTCCTTGAGATTTTGGGAACTGTTGACCTAAAATTGTAATAATTCTCTGTATCATAAGTTGAAAAATTATTTACATTTCAATGAAGATGATTTTTTTTCTGTTGAAATTGTAAAACACAAATCAATAAGCCAAACAAAGGTTAGTGTTGAAACTCGAAGCATATTTTGGGATAAGAAAGTGTAAGCACAGAGCATGCGAAACCATGAACTAGCCATAAATGGAGTAATTGAAAAGATGGATTAAAACACCCCATAAAGCCAGTTAAACCCTTCGAAAACGTTAGAAATGATATAGTGAAATATGTAAACAAGAACTATATAATTCTGATTGGATGTTGTTTGAAATAGATTAATATGTGTGATCCTCATAATAAAACAATCTATCACATTATTACGAGATTATTACCAATCTCAAAAGCATTTTCTTAAGATTTGTATTTTGTAGTTCGCATATTATTATTTCGGATAATATATAATGTATATTATTATATGTATATAAAAAGTGTATAGTGTATATATTAAGATATACATTAACTATATATATATATATGGATTTTACTATGTATGTAGCCTAAAAATGTAATTATTTAATAAATAATTAATGAAACCTAATTTAGTTTCAATCATTCTTCTTTAAAGAACGGGAAACAAACCTTATTAAAATGAACTTGCAATAAGTAACAGCAAAAAGTTTTGCTCAAGTTTACAGTGCATAGGATTCCGTTTCAACATGTAGGTTTCACTGAAAATGTAAGACATATGTAATCATCTCAGTGAATAGAGTGATATTCATCCAGCCCGAGATCAATTATTCGATTCTCTGCTGAGATACGATTTCCTTTTAATCTCCAAAAGAATAAAATTGTAAATGAGTTTAGCTATCATACACACCATATTAAAAGCGTCTCAGCTATATTTACAACCAAAGTGATCGATAATTATTTATTAATAATTTGTATAAACATTGCAACATCACACCATTCTTGTTTTCTCTCATGGTTCCATGAACCTATGAAATAGAAATATTATTCAGAAAACTAAAACCTGTACATATATTTCTAGATTTTTTGGCAAGTGTAAAGCTTGTTATAAAGTGTTGTGATCTTGTTAGGAGTTGTTGAATTGAACCACCTTTCATCGATTCTATTTGAGTTGGAATGAACTCATATAGAATCCTCACACTGTGGAACATGATCGTTACAGTTGTGTCAGAAGTGTGAATCATAAACTAAATTAAACACATTTCAATGTCTGACTGCATAGACATTATACACGCGTATGACATTATACACAAAAAATTACAAGCTAATATACTCGAAATCCTGAAATATTATATATTATTTTCAGTCTATAAAGTATATTGGCTTATTGATTGCTAATTTACTTAGTTCTAGGTAAAACTAAGGTTTAAATTCTTTTGGGATGTTGATTATATGTTTTCTTTTTCTTCTAAATATACATATTCTTATAAATAAAAACAAATTTCCATAAATACAGTATGAGTGGTATGCAATTCGGACGTTAATTACCCGGAATGGTGGAATTTTCCACATTACGCCCCTTAGTGAAATGTATATAATTATATATACAAATACACTATCGAATTCAACTTAACTGGCTCTGAGAAAAAGCTATATAAGCTAAGCCCGTATTTCCATGCAATGAGCACGTGTTAACTTGTGCTGAAAGAGTATATACGTATGATATACATGTGTAATAATAAAAATAAACTACATGCCCTATAAATTAATCAATTTTCTTTTGGGGGGTAATCCAGGACTTAACAAATAATCTTTGTGCACGCTACTCAAACACGCTGCTAAGCAAGCTGACAGAAAACATGTCTGTAGTGAGGGACTAGCGTCTAGTTGGCAGTGATAATATACTGCACCAATTTCTTATGATGAACACGTGCATAGGATGAAATATGGGATGAATAACAAATAATCTTTTTTTTTAAATAAAAATAAATTACATACCTTGTAAACTTAATCCCTTTTCCTTTGGTAATTCATAAAAATAAAATAATTGATTATAAAATCCAAAATAGCAGCGACAGTATGTTCTCCACGTGTAAACATGCGATGATAGAACAAAGTTCTTCCAAGCGTTTCGTTCAGTGCCAAATGGGATTATATTAGCAGAACGTCTTGGCGAAAACCGTTACAGACCATCTCCAAGCGTGCCAACCTTGATATTGGATTTAATTTTGGTTGGCGGTTGCGGGCGCTGCGGTAGTGGGTGAAACGTATGTATATTAGTCTGTGGTCTAGCCAGAGTAACACGACTTTACTGTTCCCATGATGCTTTGCGTGAAGAAAATTTTAGTGCTGCCACCTAGTGGAGAAATTACGAAATTAAAATTTTATTGCACTACTAGCTAAATACGTGTAATAAATTGATTGATTTTGGTGTAAATTTTGAAACATCTTGGTAATATGTTTAAAACACACAAATAATATGAAGCATGTGAATATATTTTGCAATACTAAAAGTATTTTTTAAAATGAATGCATTCAAAATTAAGAAATAGTCATATAAATTTAACTTGAATATATTGTAAAATTATCTGTGTCATTTAATATTAATTTTTTTCTACAAATTCATCCACTAATTTTTTTAATGCTCTAAACATTTCGTTTAATCTGCTGTTAATGCACAAAGTCATGCAAATAAACTATAATTTTAATTAAATAACTTTTTACTCAGGGTAAATGAAATACAATAAATAATTTAACATGTATTTGAAAAAAAATTAAGCTTTCAATTTGCATCAAAAATAAACACTAAGCTTTCAACTGTTATAAAAAAATAAATATTAGTTAGTATATCTTTTATTTTTGAATATTTTGATTTTCAGTACTTGACTTGAATCATATTAGAATAATCCTGCCATTTCTTAATAAATTTATCATGATTATTTTCTATCAAAATCTTGAGTTTTGGAAATTTTGGGAGGAATAAACGGAGATACAGGACCGATTTCGTTATCATGAGAGTTCATCAGCTATGGATAACTAATGTAAAAAAAATGTATAAGAAAACTGACGTACCTAATTCACAAGATACATCTGTGTATGATACATAGAGTACTACAGGACAGGTTTTACTCAAAACAGAGCTCCTATAGACAACTCTTAACAGCATTAGTAGAGCATTTGGATCAAGAAAAGGCAACATCCCAATCATGTTACTAATGCTATTAACAGAGACACAAGATCCGTTTCGCTCCCATTTGAGCTCATCAGCTGTGAATAACTGAAGAAAGCATTTCTTATGAATCAGTCAAGCTGGTTAATTTACAAAAAAATAGAAAGAAGAAGCTTACATCTGCACTGGATCACGCAGCAACAAAATATACACAAATTGCATTGGAGACAGGCGACAAGTGCGGATCTAACAATAACGAATACATATATAGAGTTAACCCCGAGCCTGTTCTCTTAAGTTATGACATCAACGATTAAGTTAGGTAATGATGAGAAACAGATTTAAGGTTCACAATAAATACAAGGCCCGTAGCAGCTACTTTTGAACCTGCAATTCGTCATGTAAGAACAAGCCTTTTTTACGAAATGACCCTCAAAAATTGCTAAAGTATATAATAAGAGCCTACGTATGCTCAAATATAACTATTACATGCTTACTTCATACGTAATTTTTGACCATGAAAAGAATATGATCAATTCCATCACTCTAGGAGTAACCGTCCTCGAGATAGTTTAGTTTTTTAGCATTTTTTGCTACGCCGTCTTTGAAAATCCTTTAGTTACCAAATAAAAACCCTAAAGATTGCACACTCTGTGGCATTTCAATTAATTATGCGTGTTATTTTGTGTAATTAAACTCAATTCAATGAATAATTAAAGATATAAAGAGAAAATGAATTTTAGTCTGGGGGGAAGGTCATGTGCTGCCTAAATCAAATCAGATCTCCTCCTTCCCCAGTGGTTAAGTAACACTAGCAGGAATATGTGCAATTTATTTATAACTCAAGTTTTTGTCAATAAGTAAGTTTCATTAAATTAAATATCGTGTACATATTAAAGCTGGGTTGTAATACTTGTGTTAAAATTATCCTAATACACTCCTTTGCAAAAAAAAAAACGAAGCATCCCTAAAAAATGATCCAATCATCGAATTTCGCATGCACATTCCTTTATACCAAGTATGCAAATGATTAAATTTGTAAGACCAATGATTGTAACTTCGGTCATAGAGGGCGTTTCTACTACGCAACTAGCGTCCTATAAAACAGGTTAAAATGGTGGACGGTTTATCTTTGCTCGTTATAAGCGTTGCAGTTCCATGAAGACACAACCAATAATGCCGTTACGATGTTGTCGAAGATTTTATAAACAATTAGAAGAGTTCGAACGTGGTCGTATAGTCGGGACGCGTAAAGCTGGCTGGTGATATCGAGCAATAGGTCGCCACCTGCATCGAACTGACACTGCTCTACAAAGGCAGCAATGGTTACTAGAAGGAACTCATCGGCGAAATAAAGGCTCTGTAAGGCCGAAGTGCACGAATGCGAGGCAAGTTCGGATGATTGTGAGACAGGCCCGACCTGGCTAAATGGCATCATAGTCATCCATCCAACGTGCTATAGCCTCTTCCATACCGGATGGTACCTTCCACCATCTCACGGCGCTTGACTGAGGTGGGGCTACGCTCAAAGCGGCCTTTAAGACGTCTTCCCATAACCCCACAATATCGACAGAGTCGTTTGGAATGGTGTCGTAACCGAGCATAATAGCAGTCAGCAGACTGGCATCGCATAGTGTTCAACAATGAATCACGATTCTGTCTTTCAGCAGATGACCATCAGGTACGTGTGTGGAGAAGCCAGGACCAACGGTCCCAATCAACATTTGTTCCACACAGGCATTAGACCTGGTTTGATGGTGTGAAGTGCAATCTTTAACGACAGCAGATCGCTCCTAGTCATCCTGCGTACACCTTTAACAGCTCAAAGATATATTGAAATCTTGCGGCCGTTGGCGTTACCCTTTATGGCACGTCATTTTGGGGCCATTTTCCAACAAGATAATGCCACGCCACATACGGCTCGCATATCTGTGAACTGTCTCCGTGCTGTTGTTACTTTTCCTTGGCCAGCAAGCTCACCTGACCTTTCGCCAATTGAGCATGTATGAGACATGCTAGGCCCCAGAAATGTAACAGATCTGGAGCAACAACTGAGGAATGCCTGCCAGAATGTATCGCAGGATGACATTCGGAAACTTTATCACTTCTTACTAAACATATACAAGCATACATTGCCGCCAAGATGGGGCTTTACCAATTACTAATTTGCAAATTCAATATGCAATTGCTAACCATTGATGGGTCCTCAGGCCTTGATTTTGTAAACATTTCATTACCTGTGTATGAGCTATAAGCACAATATTTAATTTCAATAAAAATAGTTTCTTCATAGTGCGTTTTTTTTTTCTTTATTGCAAGAGTGTAATTGTGTGAAAGCTGAAACTGATCAAGCAAAAGGGATCGTAGACATGCCTGTACTAAATACAAAATATGCTGTTCGGCGATTATTAGGTATCACTAATTACTTAAATTTATGCCGAATCTAACCGAAACAAACGCATGTCTTAGAGAACAGATGAAACACAATATGCAATTCAAATGATCGTTAGAGTAATATCCGACAATTAAACGAATTATAAATATGGTTATTAGTGCAACCTTATTGAACGTTTTTATTCCTTGTGAAGAATTATCCACTGTGATCGCTCTGAAGGTGGATGTCCTGTCTCATTCAAAATGGACAGCCAGTGTCCTTCATATCATGATCGAAGTCATACTTAAAATGAAAGAAATTATGCTTAAATACAGAAATTATAACTTGCTGTATTTGAAAAATATCAACGATTTGTATATAGTATTAAAAATAATGAATCAGAGTGATCAGAAACCTTTGAAATCATCATAAATAAACTTATGTCAAAATACGGTGGACGTAAGACTTTCGGTTATATGTATATTGAGAACGGAGTTTTTAATATTAAAGCTGCAAAGAAAATTATCAAAGGCCACAAATGAAATAAATATTCCAATCCAGAAGCAAAGTGATCCAGTGTTCAAGAATTCCTTGATTGCAAACGCAGTAACTAATGTAAAGAAAATTCATCTTCTGTAAAATTATTCAAAAACAATGTGCAATTTAATTACAACTCAAGTTTTTATCAATAATTGTTTTCCAGTAACTTAACTATTTTCCAAAATGCAAAGGATGGTGTTCAAATTAATAAAATGTTATTTTGCAAGCAAGTTTGCGCCAGGTCATCATATGTGTGCAATTAGCAGATACCTTGTCTATATCATTCAAACGGATGATCAAAGATGATTAAGAAATGCTTAATGTTGTTTATAATTTTATAAAATACTTGAAGATGAGTGAAGTTTAGAAAGAAAAATAAGAAGGTCTCTTACTTGCAAATGGTTTTAAAATATATACAGGAAGGTTGACCTACCTCAAAATTAGACTGTGTCGGAATATGCTCAGAAACCGGAGGCATCTACCATAGTTTCATCTCTGCTCTCCGTACTTTGTTTTCGACATCTTCCCCCTCCCTAGCATTGTGATCCCCCATGTCCATGTCTTGTAACTCCAGCGCAAAGCAGTGGAGTTACAAGATCTCATCACACTCATCTTCCAATCTTATCTTCCTCTGATACTATTGGAACACTGCTCGAGTTCCAATTTCCATTTTTCTGAAGACTTGGAGAAATGCACGACTTCAGTCGTCTCCCCCCCTCCCCCCAAGCACAATTGCCACGTAAACTTTATCCCATTTTTGAAACCTACTTTTCTCCTGACTGGAAGTTTAAAGATGGGATTATTTCCTCTCCTGGACACTTCTCTAACGCCGTCCTTGAGATCTAGATGAAGACTGATCGAAAATTATAGGAATTCTTTACCAAATAAATGTGTATCACAAGTTAAAAAGTGATTTACATTCCAATGTAGGAATGATTTTATTAATGTTAAAATTGTAATGCCCAAGTCATTAAGCAAAAAATTCTTAATGCTGATACTTTAATAGGAAAGTGCAAACAAATATCAAGCCATAAAAGAAGTAGTAATTAAAAATATGATTTCACAATGTGAAGTATGGAAGACCCAGGCCACCCGACTCACCCTAGGTTATCAGCAGCAGGATGAGTGGCCGACAATGTGAAGTATGTAAAAAATCCAAGCATTCAAATATAAAGAAACCCTTAAAACACCACACAATTTCAGACAAACCCTTCGAAAACGTAGGAACTGATACAATGAAATATGTAAACAAAAACTATTTAGTTCTGATGGATAATTGTTTGAAATGGAATGAAATGTGTGAACTTTTTAATAAAACACCCTATGAGATTATTACCAATCTCAAAAGCATTTTCTCAAGAGTTGGAGGTCCGCATGTTATCATTTCGGATAACATTGCATTTAATTGTTTTGAATGCAAACCATTTATAGAAGAATGTGGTCTTCAATATGTTTTTGATAGTCCATATTTCTATCTAAATATTGATTTAGCAGAAAAATGCATAAGTATTAAATTTTTAAAGAAACAAGAGAAGACAATTGGTTCATTTTGTTGGCATCATGGATATGTAATCTGTTATATATGCATAGATTTAACTATGTATATATCAAGATACATTATTAAATATGTATATAAACATATAAAGGATGTATATACATTATATATTAACTATGTATATATATAGATTTTATTATGTATATGGTCTAAACTGTATATGTTCGAAATGTAATAATTTAATATATAATTGTTGAAATATAATTTAATTCTAGTTGCTCATTTTCAAAGAATGAGACAGCAACACAACGAACCGCATTCAAATGCACTTGTAATAAGAAACAACAAAAAGTTTTGTGCACGGTTACAATGCAAAAGATTCCATCTTAACATGTTGGTTTCACCGGGAAATCTAAGACAAATATAGTCATCTCAATAGCTCAATGGATAGTGCATCCATTCAACCAATAACTCAATGAATAGAGTGATATCCGTCCAGCCAGAGATCAATGGTTCGATTCTCCGCTGAGATAAGATTTTCAAACAAACCACAAAAGAATAACATTGTAAATGAGTTTAGCTATCATGCACACCATATTAAAAGAGTCTCAGCTATATTTACAACCAAAATGATTAATTATTATCTATTAATAATTTGCATAAACACTGCAACATCACACCATACTTGTTTTCTCCAATGGTTCCATGAATATATGAAATCGAAATATTATTCATAAAACTAACAGTCGGTGAAATAATTATATATTCCTACATTTTTTTCATCAGTGTAAAGTTCGTGTTACATATTTGGGATTTCGTTATGTTCGAGTTGTCATTTAAAAATGAACTCACCTTTCATCGAATATCACGGTTAGAATGTACTCAAATATAGAATTCTAACACTTTCCGAAGTGTGCAACATAATCGTTTCAGTTGTGTCAGAAGTGGGAATCATAAACTAAATTGAAAATA
Source organism: Amaurobius ferox (assembly GCA_951213105.1). Classification (NCBI taxonomy): domain Eukaryota; kingdom Metazoa; phylum Arthropoda; class Arachnida; order Araneae; family Amaurobiidae; genus Amaurobius; species Amaurobius ferox. The sequence continues at coordinate 97,347 of CATNUR010000019.1, forward strand.
GTTTCAATGTCTCACATTAAAATATTATATACAAAAAACTACAAGCTAACATACTCAAAAGACTGAAATATTATATATTATTTTCAGCATATAAGGTATACTGGCTTGTTGATTGTCAATTTACTTAATTCTAAGTTGGGATGATGATAACATCAAATGTTTTTTTTTTCTAAATGTACAAATATTCTTATAAATAAAAACACATTTTGATAAATGCACTATCAGAGGAATGGAAATGAGATGTTAATTACCCGGGGGGGGAAGAGGGAATATTCCACAATACGTCACTTAATAAGAAATATATAAATATATATACGCATGCAATATCGAAATGTACTTAACTAGCTCTTAGAAAAGGCTATATAAGCTAAGCACGTGCATCCTTATAATGAACACGTAAATATGTCGTAGTGTCGTACAAGACAGAGCACCAGGCGCGAAGCGCCTTTAATCTCCAATTTCAATATGTGGTTCTTATCGTCAAACTGTGACATTAATTCAGTGACCCTAATTGGAGGTTCGAGGTTTTTATTTACTACTTTATTATTTGTCCTAGCTCCTAGTGGGATTCGGAGCTTAGCCTCCTTGAGTGTAGGTTGGTTTTGATTGTGCTCCTGCCACCGGACGTGCCTTCGGTACCATCGCCGCTTACTTCGTGACCTTCACACCGTGCTCCTGCGTGACCTTCAAGCTACCAGACCTATTGTGAGGGGAAGGATGAAAGAAGCCGCGGAATTTCCGCCGCTGCCGCTCCCACCCGTGCAAAGGAACACCGACAACGTTGTGCCTCAGAAATCCGAGACAAGTATGGACTTAACGATCTGTGAAGCCAAGTTGGAAGCCGGCCACATGCGTGCTGTCTACAATGACATGGACAGAGAAATGAGAAGATGCAGGGACCAGGACGAGATGCTGCAGCAGAAGGCAAGGCTCCAAAGGCATAAAATGAAACTGGACCGCTTCCTGGCCAAGTATAATCTTCCACAATATGGTGAGACCTGTCGGAGACCGTCTCCGGCAGTTGTTTCTTCCTCTAATTCTTTAAACCAGCCTGGTATATCTGTAGCCTTGCCAACTAGCCAAAATAATGTGATTGTTAATGACCCTGGCAAATTGCCGGAACTTAGTGTTGGCCCCACCAAAAATGGTGGAAGCCCCCCTAGAGCAAAAAAGCTAAAAGCAATGGATAGTGATGGTTTTCAGCTGCCTCCCAGAAGGCATACTGCCAGTCTAGCGAGTGCTAGCCTTGTTAGTAATCCCCCCCCCCATCTCAAATGTAAATAATGTTATGGATAATATAAATGATGTGCCTGCGCCTGACGCAGAAGTTACGGAAGACATGGTGGTTGACGCCCCTGCTAAAGAGCGTCGCCCCCCCCCCCTTCTTTGTTGTGGTCACTACTCAGTATCACATGTTACTGCATGATAAAGGAGCTTGCTCCGGACATGGTTGCTAAGATGACTAACACCGGGGACTTTTTAAAAGTCAATGTCAGGTCTAGAGAAGATTATATTAAAGTTCAGAGATTTCTGATTGAGAATAATGTGCAATTCAAATCCTATCTGCTTGACGAGGCTAAACCTCTCAAAGTGGTAATCAGGGGCCTACCGATCTGTACGCAGACGGGGCAGCTCAAGGCTGAGCTTGAATTACTTGGGCTCACACCCATCAGTGTAACCCAGCTGGCACGTGGCCCAAAAACCAAAAAGGTCCTTATGCCGCTGTTCTACGTACAGTTAGGGAAAACCCCTGATAATGCTAAAGTGTATGATCTGACTAGAGTTATGTATACTGAGATTAAGGTCGAGAGGTTTCGGGGCAGGAAACAGATCAATCAATGTTACCGCTGCCAGTCCTTCGGACATGCAAGCAACTCGTGCCACCTTCCTGCTCTCTGCGTCAAGTGCGCGCAAGCGCACCTGACCAGTGAATGTACAAAATCTTTGGAAACCCCCTGTGTCTGCGCCAATTGTGGCGGCGCACACCCTGCATCGTATCGGAACTGCCCAAAGTTCCCCAAGTACCGCCCCCCCCCCCTCTCGACCAGGCAACCCCGGTGTTAGCAACAGGTTCGTCGACCCGCAGCGATCATTCGCTGACATCACGGTAGGGCGTAACGAGGCGTTCGAAAAGACCCAAGAGGTCACACCAAAATTGTCGGCCCCTAGCGGAGCGAACATTAAAAAATCCGACGTCATTCAAGATGACTTTCTAAATCTTTTGTTCAGATTCGGAGAACAGTATGGTACTGCCGTTGTTAATCTGGCCTTTAAGACGGCCCTTCCCCATCTCAGAACTGCTCCAACTGAGATGGATAAAATTCAAATTCTGTTTGAGGGTGTAAGCACCCTCATTTGCAAACCTTAACCCCCCCCCCTCTTTGGCTATGGGTTTTCAGCAAAGGAACTTGAAGGCTCTTACCATTGGCATCTGGAATGCCAATGGTCTCAGAGGTAAGATCCATGAGGCTAGGGACTTTTGTACAGCATATAACTTAGATTTGTTTTTGGTTCAAGAAACCCACTTCAGTCCAGGGAACTTATGCAAGATTGCTAATTACGACTTATACAATGACGACAGGCCTCGTACTAGCAATCGTTCTCACGGCGGTACGGCAATCTACATTAAAAGAAGCATTCCTCACAGCCGTGTACCCTCCCCCCCCCCCTTCAGACGGGGGAAGCCACAGTGGTACAAATCTGTCTTCCGAATAATCCTGTGGTTACCATTGCGTCAGTGTACCTCCCTCCGAGGTGCAATAATGCTGGCCTGGCTATTATGGACCTTTCTTCCCTATTCAAAATGTCCGCCCATGTGATAGTTGCTGGTGATTTCAACGCTAAACACCAAGACTGGGGGTGCCCATCGGCGAATCCTCGTGGCCACAGACTTAAGCGCTGGGTCGACGAGCAAAACTTCGATGTTGTAGCCCCAGGTGACCCCACCCACTTAAATAATATTCTGGACTTCGCCATCACCAGCAACATCCCCTATACATATCACATGGAAGTAAGTGATGAACTCCCCTCTGATCATCTCCCCATCCTGTATTCCATAGAAATGAATAACTTCTCCCTTGTAACCCCGGCCAAGCTAAAAACGAGCTGGTCGCGGTACAAGGATATACTTACTAGAAACCCCCCCCCCCCCTCCTTGCAAAGTCAAACTGGACGACGGACCTTGTGGATGCGGAGGTGGATAAAATTGGAAGTATCCTCAAGGAAGCCTACTCTGCATCCTCGAGGCCCAAGACCGACAAGGTCAATCACTACAAGTTGCCGCCCGGAATACAGGATTTGATCAGAGACAGGAACCGACTCCGGAAGGAGTGGCAGGCCAGCCGTGATCCTGACCTTAAACGTGAGCTAAACTTCCTCAGAGCGCAAGTTGGCTCACGTATTAAGGCATTTACAAGTGCACGATGGAACACATATGTAGAGTCCTTAACGACTCAAGACAACACCATTTGGAGGGCTACCTCACGTATTCGTAGGCACAAAACTTACATTCCAGCCCTTAACGGCCCAGATGGCAGGGCAATTACCAACGCACAAAAGGCTGAGCTGCTTGCAGACAGTCTTAGAAGACAGTTTGAACCTCACCACGATGTAATCGATCCTCGGACGGTTGCATTGGTGGATCCCATGGTTGAACAATTCATCTCCACACCTTCTGCAAACACGCTCAGAGTGGTCAAACACTCTGACATTACCCCCTATATTCGAAAACTGAAGAGTAATAAAGCGCCTGGGAGAGACTTCATCTCTACTAATATGCTTAAGAACCTCTCTAATACTTATGTTTCGTATCTCGTCAACCTCTTTAATATTCTTCTCAGTCTGAACTATTTTCCTCGGGCTTGGAAGGTGGCCATTGTGGCCCCCCTCCCCAAGCCCGGCCTAAATCATTCTGATCCTTCTAACTTTCGCCCTATTTCCTTGCTTTCTGTCCTCTCTAAACTTTTCGAGTATGTCTTGGTCGGGCATCTGGATGAGTTCTGTAGTCTGAAGGACCTTATCATCCCTGAGCAATATGGTTTCAGGAGCAGGCACTCCACTCAGCATCAGTTGCTCAGAGTCGCAGAACTCATTCATGATGGTCGATCCAGGCATCTCAACACCACTGTCATTTTCCTGGATATCCAGAAAGCCTTTGATAAGGTATGGATATCTGGACTCCTCTTTAAACTTATTGCTCTACACTTTCCTGCTCATCTTATTAAGATCCTCCACTCTTACCTAACAGAGCGTAGCTTTGTGGTAAGAGTGTCTAACTCTCTCTCCTCCCCCAGGAATATACTCAGTGGGGTCCCGCAAGGGTCTCTTGTCGGCCCCAAGTTGTTCAACCTATACATTAACGATCTTCCACGACTCCCCGGTGTCACTTTAGGCCTATATGCCGATGACACGGCCCTGATTGCACAACATAAACATACACATGTCGTGCACAAAACGCTTCAGGATTACCTGGACAAGATGACGCAATGGTTAAAAAACTGGAGGATAAAAGTCAACGTCGCCAAGTGTGCTGCCGTCAGTTTCCCCCCCCCCCTCGTCGAACCCCCGTCACTAATTTAACTTTAAACAACGAGCCCATTCCCTGGCAATCTAGCTACAAGTACCTTGGAGTGTACTTGGATTCCAAATTATCGTGGAAACTTCACATTTCTGAAACATGCCGGAAAGTGAAGTCTGCACTCGCCCTCATGCGCCCCCTCTTGGCTGGGAACAGCCGCCTGTCAACTAGAAATAAGTTATTGCTGTACAAAGCCTGCATACGTCCAATTATGACGTACGGATCTCCTATTTGGGGAACCGCAGCGGAGACTCATCTTAGGAAGCTTCAAGTTGTGCAAAATATTGCACTTCGTTCGTTTGTTAGGTTGCCGAGTTACGTCCGGCTGGAAGTTCTGCATAGAGACCTCAACATTCGCCCCTTTTAAGAACATGTTCAAAATTTAGCTCAAAAGTTTCTCAGAGGTCTCAATGGAGTAAGCAATCCCACGTTAGATAGCATCCCGGGGTATAACCCGACACACCCAAAGGCGCGTAAGCGTCCGAGGGCGTTGCCGTGGCGTCGCCCCAAGGATGCATTCCTGCGCCCCCCACGGGGCCGCCGTATCTAGCATTGTTTTGCAGCTCCCCCCCCCACGTTTGTAGTGGCTTCAGAACTCTAGTTTAACCGTGCCCCTCCCTTGCTTTTGGGAACTCGCGTTGTTTCGACGAACCTTTTTTTTTTTTTTTTTTTTTAAATGTTCGGTACCCCCCTCCCTGTCTCAAGCTCAAGGCCCTGCGTCCCTCGGGGCGCCCCTCTTCTACCCCTCCTTTTATCTTGCTAGGCGCCCGGTTGGGCCCTAGTCCTTTCTCCTCCTCTGCAGACTTGGGGAAGGGCCCGACTTCGGTTGAGCCCCCCCCCCCAAGCACTCCTTCAGATGTAAATTCTGTCACATATGTTTCCTTTTTCGTATCTCTCTTCCTCTTCGTCCGGAGTTTAAAGGGGGGAATTCTTTCCCCTCCTGGGCACTCCGTAAAACCCCGTCCTTGAGTCCTTGAGTAGCTCCTAGTGTGGCAGTTTGTTGCACATTTAGAGTTTAAGCAGTTTGGGAGGTTGATGCAGATCTAAGGGTTACCTAGCGTTTTGGCAGTTTAGAGTTTAGAATATATTTTTTTTTTTTTTTTATAAAATAATAGTCGCGAGTTTTATTTAAAAATCAGATGTTTGAGGTGGGATCTTTTAATTCCGATTATCGATGTTTAGAACAGCGCGGGGTCTCTTACGAGATTTGGCCTTGCGATGATCATAGTCATGCAGATTGAATAACAGTTCGTTTGGAACGGATGGCAAATTTCTGTAAAATTTAATCGCTAGCTTTTTAATTTGGGCTCTAACAGTTTTTATTTTGAAGTCATTCCTAATTACCGAGTTTCTTAAGTACCTGGGAGCTTTCCTGATAATCCGTAGGATTTTGTTTTGTTTTGTCTCTAGGAGGTCTATTGTAGTTTTACAGGCATATCCCCATACGGGTGCTGCATACAGCATTCCCGGGCGGATGACCGATTTATAAATTAGGAGTTTATTTTGATAACTTAGATTTCCGTTTCCTATCATTGGGTATAAGGCTCCTGTGGCCATATACGCTTTTTTGATTAAGTTCGTTACGTGCTGTTTCCAGGTTAGGTGGGAATCTATCGTTACACCTAGGTATTTAGTAGATTTTTCCGCTTTTAGGGCATGGTTGTTTATGTACAGAGGCGGCGGAGGTTTACGTTTTCTAGAGAAATAAATCCAATGACATTTATTGGGGTTTAATTTTATTCGCCATTTTTCCAGCCAAGTTTGGAGCATGTCTAAGTGTTGTTGTAGCTGTCTGTGCATTACTGAGACATAAGGGTATTTTGCAAGTATCGCACTATCGTCTGCATAGAGTGCCAGCTCTGTGTTTGGAGTCCTGGGGATGTCATTCAGGTATATGTTAAAGAGTGTCGGGCCCAGGATAGAACCTTGCGGTACACTACTTTTAATGAGCTTGGGTGTTGATAAGTTACCTCCTACTCTGACTTGAAAGTGTCTGTTATTTGAGTATGAGATTAAAAGTTTGACAAGAGCGTCAGGGACTTTTAAAGTGATCAATTTGTATGCTAATCCACAGTGCCACACTTTATCAAAGGCTTTTTGTATGTCCAGAAAAATCGCAGCTGTGGGTGTCTTACTATTAAGTCCAGAAGATATGTACTCTACCACTCTCAGCAATTGATGAGTGGTGGAGTGCTTTGGCCGAAATCCAAACTGCTCCGGAATGAGGATGTCATTCTCACTAAGGTGCGTGTTCAGTCTCTTAAGAATTATTTTCTCAGTAATTTTACTAAGTGTCGGTAGCAAGCTGATTGGTCTGTAGTTGGCTGGAATTGTGGCATCCTCACCTGGCTTGGGGATTGTTATGATTATCGCTTCCTTCCATTCTTTGGGAAAGTAGTTTAGTTTTAATATTTTATTTATTAAGATAGTCAAGTAACATATTACGTTTAGGGGTAGGTTTTTAACCGCAATATTTCTGATTTTGTCGTGCCCTGGGCTTTTGCGATTTTTGAGATTTTTGATAATTTCTAATATCTCCTGCGGGGTGGCTGGGTTAATCTCAGCCGTTACCGGGGAATTCCTGAAGTTATTTAAAGTTTGGCTAACCATTCTTAGGGTATCCTGACACATTAGATCGTGGTTTGGTTGGAATTGTTTTTCATAATGGCTTGCCAGCGCCTCGGCTTTTTCCTCGTCTGAGTACGCGATTTTAGCGCCATCCATTAGTGGCGGAAGCTTAATTTGAGGTTTCCTGAGTCTTTTTGCGAATTGCCAGAGCGATACATCTTCTGGGCTAAGGGATTCGATTAATTCTTTATACTGTTGCTGCTTTTCTGTGACAATTTTCCCCCTGACTTTGCTCGTGAGTCTGTTAAGCTCCCTTTTAAGGGCGGGATCTCTGTTAGCCTGCCATGTCTTACGCATTCTATTCCTTTGCCTGACTAATTGTTTGACATGGTGGGAAAGTGTGGGTAATTTTGGAGACTCACGATGTGTTGTGGCAGAGGCAATTGCTCTCTTGATTTCTGTTGTGAGTGTGTGCGTGGCAGAGTCAATATCCGCCGTGCTCATAATGTTAGGTACTGCTAAATGCGGCTCGAAGAGTGCTCTTTTGAATACTTCCCAGTTGACCCTCTCTTGTCCCAGAGAGGCTGGAAGAGGTGTGTTCAGGTCAAATGTCACCAGTACCGGTAGATGATCCGAGTCGAATTCATCCAGGGTACTAATAGTGTGAGCGGAGTCTATGTTTCGCGTTAGGACAAAGTCTATGAATGTGCCGCTGGCGCCTGAGAAGCAGGTTGGTGTCGACGGAACAATAATGTTAGTATTTGTGGTGTTCAGCAGTCTATGTATCTGTGTACCGCGTGCATTGGCTCTCCTACAACCCCACGCTCGGTGATGTGCGTTGAAGTCGCCTGCGAGTATCGTGTTGGGATATCGCGAGAAAAGCAGTTCCAGCTGCGCAGCTACGTCTACTCTACTCATATTTTTGACATATGTTGAGGTTAGGATAAACGGGCTAGTATTATGAATTTTAATTTTTATGCTAGTATTTTCTATACTTTGAAGATTTATGCTTTTTAGTTCCTCGTGGGGAATATTTCTTTTAATGTATATTGCTGTTCCTCCATGGGGCGTTCTAGCATTAGTATTTGAGCTAAGATTATGATAACCTGAGTAGTTGGCTATGTTTAGTTTTTTACTTTCTCTAACTCTAGTTTCCTGAATTAGTAAGGCGTCTACGTCATTTTCATTTACATAGTTCCTAAGTTCATTTATTCTTGGAGATATGCCGTTCGCATTCCAAAATATTATTTTTATTGACTCCTTTTGGGACCTAGCCATGACGGGTTTGATTCTCACTGTTACTTTTAAAGTCCGCGATTATTTTAAGGGCCTCAAAGACCATTACCATTGGATCGCTCTTTTTTTGTACCAACTCTGCGAACTGCATCAACAGACGTTTTATGTCGTCTAGATTAAACATGCTGATAAACCCTCTGATGAGGTTGAGGATATCCTCCATCTTTTCAGCATCAGATTTATCAGCCTGTTCAGTCTCCGCTTCCATTTCCTCAGCCTCAACCGCGGTTTGCACTTTTTTGTGAGTGTCCTTTTGGAACTCGATAGTTTTTTGTTTTTTTTCACCCGTTTTAGCTAACGGCTGGGTTTGCGCGAGCTCTTCTCCCTCCCTGACTCGTTTAGTTTCTTTCCATTCCTTAACTTTGCTATCCAGTCTATCCTTTGCCTCTTTTGCCTGTCTGGCCTTTTCTGCCTCCGATCTTCTTTTAATTTCAGCTGTAGCTGCTCTAACTTCCTCCAGAGTCAATTCTCTGGAGGTCGAAGGTTTGGGGGCCTGCTCTTGCACCGATCTGGTAGGTGCTGAAGTTTCGTGCCTGTTTATCTGTGGCACTAAGTGCGAGGAGCCCTGAGGGGGTGCCTGGGGGTTTGGTCCGAGGGCCTTTTGCCTCCAAGGGGGTATCTGATTTTTTTTGGGGGGGGGGCATACCCCGGTGCCTTTCCCTTGTTCCAGGGGTTCTTCGGGCATTGCCTGAAGTTCGCCGGGTGGTCTCCATTGCAGTTAGCACACGTCGCCTTCTCTGTCCTGGGTCTCTGGCAGTCTCGTGTGAAGTGTCCTTCACCACACTTCAGGCACTTTGGCGGCATACTGCAGTTCTCTGATGAGTGGTTGAATTGCTGGCACCGGTAGCAAATTTTAAAGCCCCTAGCTCTGAAGGCCTCTACCTTCACAGCCAAGTACCCTAGTCTGTAGATCCTCTGCAAAATTGAAAATATCAATAATCCCCGTAATCTTTTACCAGAAGGTCGTAATTGATTCCAATATATGCCACTATATATCAAAATATATGCCAATATACCTGTACTACTTATATTCTCGTAGATTAGAAGATATAATGCATTTGTAGAAGATTACGTACAACGTACTATGTATGAGTTTCAACAATTTTCGTCATAATAAAACAATGTCATAATAACTTGAAAATATCAATAATCCCTGAATCAAAAGTCCCCGAAAATATCAATAATATTAATGTTTAAACCTGAAGACCGTAATT
>CATNUR010000020.1:0-37967 GCA_951213105.1 Amaurobius ferox
GGATCGTGGAGAAAAAAGGGCAAAAAGATCAAAAAACGGTCGAAATCGCATAAAACATTAAATAACAGAAAAAATAATTAAAATTTTAAAAATCGGTTTTTATGTGTCCCCTTCCCACCCTCCCGGGTCTCCGATTGCCAAATTTCGTAGCTCTCCGACGCGCGGTCGCTGAACGTATAGTGTATAAGACAGACAGACAGACAGACAGACAGACGCACAGACAGACACACAGACATTGCCTTTTATTATTTAAGATTGCCCACAGGATCGGGATTTTAAAAGTTTCCGAATTTCAATTTCTCGGCGTTCCGCTCGGCGTGCCGCTTCGTTTCTCCCCCGCTGAAGGAGGGAAGGTGGTGGGTGGGGACGTCAAGGTGGAGGTGACGTCACAGTTCTGAATAGAGCTCCTTTGTTCTATATAAATTATTATATTTATATTTTAAATGATGGGACGATATGGATTTTTTAAATGTATATTTTAACTTTTGGATATTTTAATTTTATGGATATTTTAAATGATGGAACAATGAAACAATGGAATGAGGATGATGGAATTAAGCATATGGTCATTTTAAATTGCAAATTAGCGCGCGGGAAGTTAGCGGTAGGCCCGGGTTCGATTCCCGCCACTGCCAAAACTGCCGCCGTGTTTACGTGGAATACGATCCCGTTAAATATGTGGGTCCGTAAGTCCTTCGGAGAGGTTGGTGGTAAGGGAAGGAGGATACGGCCCCTGTGGATCCCTCCCCACTGGGTTCCCGTCTAAATTGGATGAATATATAGAAAGTTATGGAGATTGTCGCGGAGGGCGCGGCAGCCCAGTGGTTAGCGCGCGGGAATTGCACTCAGTAGGTCCGGGTTCGATTCCCGCCACTGCCAAAACTTACGCCACGTTTACGCAGAGTACGATCACGTTAAACATGTGGGTTCGTGAGTCCTTCTGAGAGGTTGGTGGTAGGGGAAGGAGGGTACGGCCTAAATTGGGTGAATAAAAAGAAAGTTATGGAGATTGTCGCGGAGGGCGAAGTAGCCCAGTGGTTAGCGCGCGGGAATTGCACGCGGTAGGCCCGGGTTCGATTTCCAAAATTGCTGCCGTGTTCACGCGGAGTACGATCACGCGGAATAAACATGTGTGTCTGTAAGTCCTTTCGAGAGGTTGGTGGTTGGGGAAGGAGGGTACGGTCCCCGTGGGTGCCTCTCCCACTGGGTTCCGGTCTAAATTCGGTGAATAAAAAGAAAGTTATGGAAAATAACGCGGAGGGCGAAGTACACCAGTGGTTAGCGCGCGGGAATTTCACTGGGTAGGCCCGGGTTCGATTCCCGCCACTGCCTAAAACTGCAGCCGCGTTCACTCGGAGTACGATCCCGTTAAACATGTGGGATCGTAAGTCCTTCCGAAAGGTTGGTGGTAGGGGAAGGAGGGTACGCTCCCTGTGGATGTCTCCCCCACTGAGTTCCGGTCTAAATTGGGTGGCACTTCCTGGCCGTCCAAACAGTTACCTTACACCTTCTGGTAAGGTCACGCCAGCGAGTGTGCCACGGTTACAATTTGCCACGGTCAGAATTTTCAAGGGTAGCGAACAGGCTGGTCGCCAAAGGCGGCTAGTGTACAAATAAAAAAAAAATAGATACTTATTTTACACCAATATGGTAAATCATGTATTTGCAAAATTATTTTTGATTCAACATAACAGGGACTAACATTTTGCCCGAGAACTAAATTACACATTATCACTTTTAAGAAAGATTAGATTTTACAAAAATCATTAACCATTTTTGCACATTATCAATATTTATTCATAGTAAAACATGCTATGAAGAAATTAAGGTTCTGTCTTTTTTTCATGAAATTAATTTCAAACAAAACATGGAAGGAAATGGATATTTTAAAACTTTCTTTATTGTCAAGAAGACAAAATAAATAATGCATTCATCATTTTTAAGTGGAAATATTAAGTTATTTCACTGCTGCATACACAATTATGACATTCCTCTTTTTATTTATTGGAATCTTGTCTATATTTTCAATATATGCTCCTCTAATCTACATTAGTAAAATGTGATTATACTAGCTATGTACTAGCTATTCCTGCACAAAGTATCTGCACTTCAGACATCTGTTGTTGTTGTTGAAACCCAGACCGTCCGACCTACCAGAAAGGTGTAAGGTAACTGTTTGGACGGTCGGGAAGTGCCACCCAATTTAGACCGGAACCCAGTGGGGGAGGCATCCACAGGGACCGTACCCTCCTTCCCCTACCACCAACCTCTCGGAAGGACTTTCGGACCCACATGTTTAACGTGATCGTGCTCCGCATGAACACGGCGGCAGTTTTGGCAGTGGCTGGAATCGAACCCGGGCCTACCGAGTGCAAATCCAGCGCGCTAACCAATGGGCTACCGCGCCCCCTTCAGACATCTGTGAAATTTTTAATGATAGTACTCTGAAAATAAGAGTTTAATTGGCTTTAAGTTAAATTGGATTTAAATTTTTCATTTTTTTCTTTGGCTGAGATTTATTTCAATATTTTCTTCAACCTGTTGAACTATATCAGCTTAATTTCTCATTCAGTAACTTCATCAACAGTTTCATTGGTGGTCTATACCCTTATAAGTACAATAACTAACTACATACATCATAACTAACATCTTGTATTAAAGCCACCTCAAAGTCAATTAGAAAAGCTGAACCATTTTTGCCTTAATTACATATATTTACAAAAATAAGCTGTTAGTATGCCTCCTATGCTCAATGATTCTGGCTCATAAAATTTATATCAGTAAATAGAGGAATGTCCAAACAAATTGATTCCACCAGGTTTCATTTGTTGGAAAGAACAGCATGGGGGTCAAAAATGTTGTTTGATGTATGTGTCTGTTCAGCATTTTTCTCGGCTTGGGACTTTTAAAAATTATAGTTTGTGTCTAATGAGAGAGTTTCTTCTATAGAAGACTACTAAGCATTAAAAAAAAATTAATAGATTTTGAATTATTTGCAATAAAATGTACTGAAAGACAGACCAAAAAAATCTAATGAGTTTCAGTCTTTTAAATTTGTTACTGTAAAATATCAAAATAAAACTCCCAATGCATTCTGAGTTATCTATTTTGTTTTAATTAATGACTTTTTTAAATTAAAAGATGAAATGAGCAAAAATGTTTTTGGCTTGAGCTAATTGGTCTATCTTGCACTAAAGAAGAAAATCCAACATATCCTCGAAACAGTTGTATGCAGCATTGTTCATTAATTGTTTTTCTTTACAACACTAAAATTAACAAGTTGCATTTTAAAGACATCAGCCAGCAGGCTTTAGTGGTAGCAAAAAATGTATGCTCCTTTTACAAACATTATCAAAATATGATTCACAATTAAAAAAATACCACAACCCACCAGAGCTCCAGCAGCACTTTGACCAGCTTCACTACACCAATACCCTGGCACCATAGCTGAGTAGTAAGGACCCCAGACACCAGGAGTAAATATTGGACATTTATTCACCTTAAGCACAAAATTAGAATACAGTATTTACATGTTTCTCAATTGTTTATTATACATCATTTCAGAATGTTCTAAAAGTTTAATATTTCATGAAATTGAAAACTTTACTATTTGAGTTAAATGTTATATATTAACATGCAAGTTTAGTTAAATAAGCAACATGTACCCAGACCCATTAATAAGTGCATAGCAAGATTTTTACACAATTATGCAGAATAGTTCCTGCAATATCATAATTGCTGCTTTACTTTTGAAGAACATAGTGCCCCTCAGAGCAGAATACATCTTTCCCCTTTTAAACAGTACCCTGCATGCTTCTTAACAGCAACATGCTAATATTCAAAATTATTTGATACTAGCCGCCTTTGGCGACCAGCCTGTTCGCTACCCTTGAAAATTCTGACCGTGGCAATTCTAACCGTGGCACACTCGCTGGCGCGACCTACCAGTAAAGTGTAAGGTAACTGTTTGGAGGGCCAGGAAGTGCCACCCAATTTAGACAGGAACTCAGTGGGGGAGGCATCCACAGGGACCGTACCCTCCTTCCCCTACCATCAACCTCTCGGAAGGACTTACGGTCCCGCATGTTTAACGTGATCGTACTCCGCCTGAACACGGCGGCAGTTTTGGCAATGGCGGGAATCGAATCCGGACCTACCTAGTGCAAATCCCGCGCGCTAACCACTGGGCTACCGCGCCCTCCGCGACAATCTCCATAACCTTCTTTTTATTCACCCAATTTAGACCGGAACCCAGTAGGGGAGGCATCCACAGGGTCCGTACCCTCCTTCCTCTACCAACAACCTCTCGGAAGGACTTACGGATCCACATGTTTAACGTGATCGTACTCCGCATGAAAATGGCAGCAGTTTTGGCAGTGGCGGCAATCAAACCCGAGCCTACCGAGTGCAATTCCCGCGCGCCAACCACTGGGCTACCGCGCCCTCCGCGACAATCTCCATAACCTTCTTTTTATTCACCCAATTTAGACCGGAACCCAGTGGGAAAGTCATCCACAGGGTCCGTACCCTCCTTCCTCTACCACCAACCTCTCGGAAGGACTTACGGACCCACATGTTTAACGTGATCGTACTCCGCGTGAACACGGCAGCAGTTTTGTCAGTGGAGGGAATCGAACCCGGGCCTACCGAGTGAAATTCCCGCACGCTAACCACTGGGCTACCGTGCCCTCCGCGACAATCTCCATAACTTTCTTTTTATTCACCCAATTTGGACCAGGACCCAGTGGGGGAGGCATCCACAGAGACCGTACCCTCCTTTCCCTGCCACCAACCTCTCGGAAGGAATTATCTGTTAGAAACTTGGTTTTGTTTACATCGTGATTCTCGTTTCGCGGGAGCGTGACGTCATTATTAAAATGATTATTCCGTTCTCGTGAACGAATCGCGATGTGGACAAAACTTGGCTGATCATGCAAATCACCTTTCTCGCCGCTCACGCATCCTGTTTTGCATATCCAGAGGGCATTGCCGGCAACGGTTATGTTCCGGAACGCACCCATCTTCGGATATAAAGGCTAGACACTTTTCTGGTTTTAAGTAGTCTGGTTTTAAGTCAGATCGCTTTAAAGGAGATCGCTTTGGTCATTAGACCGGTTAGTCATTCGATCGATATACTGATCGATGGAAGGATCTAGAAGGATCTAGATCGGGCAGACGGATCTTCGTAAAGTCATGTTTCGATGTTGTCGAAAGTTACGATAAAGTGTTTATCGGTGAACGCGGATATTTAAACTAAACTTAGTAGTTTTTGATGGTTCTCAGTTAAGGAGACCATGTTTCCCGTGTTGTGGACTTTATAGTGCTGATCCGGAAAGTTTAAAGTTTTTGCCATAGCGTGTGCCCAGCTAGTGGTGGCATCGGAAAGTGCACGTGGTCACGTAAGTGTGAAATGCTTTTATTCCACTTACTTGTGTAAATAATACGTTAACCAGAAACGTGTCTAGGCATGGAACTTACACTGAAAAACCTTCATATGAGCTGTAGTGCTCATGTTTTGTAAATAGTATGCTTTAGTTTTTGCTTACCTGTTCTCATGATATATACTGTAAGCAAATACAATGGATTCACTCTTCAATAAAAGTGATTTTGATTTAAACTGGAACTGTTCTCATTTAACACTTCTACTGCTACTTGTATTCCTACAACTACTATCTAACGTTTGTTATAGCTATAACACTCTGTTTTAAATTTTCAACGAAGTTGTGGAACCAGAATTTCGTGGCTCATAGTTATTCTATCACTAGCTTCATCAGAAATTTAATTATACGTTAATTTTCAATATATAACTTACGGATATGATACATATTTCCGTCAAAGGTTACGGGCCTGTGCTCCCCATAACAACGTTAAAAATTTAGAAGTGTTAGTGTTCCAGCAACGAATCCTGTCGACGGGGGCCGCGGACGGGGCCATTTGCATGTCGACGAAAGCGTAAACAAAAGGTCTGTTCAGCTCAGTTCCAAAAGGCCACCTTGCCATGGAGGCAAATAAAATTACTGCATTAACTAGAGACAATTACGTCACTTGGAGGAATGAAGTTTCATTCGCTCTTAAAGGAGAGGGCTGTTTCGGATTTGTAGACCGAACAGCGTTACCGGTGGATGAAAAAACGTCACGCCGTGATTATGAAGATCACATGCGAAGAAAGGACCGCGCGTTAGTAATCCTGTTCCAGAATGTTTCATCTGATTACCAAGAGTTAATTGACATTAACGACGATCCGGCAGATGCGTGGGATAAGTTAAAAACGCACTTCGACGCGCCGACTCGCGCCAAACTGGTGCGTTTACTGGATGAGTTCTTCAGCCTACGTCCGGAGCCAGATGAACCGGTGGATATCTTCTGTACACGTTTGAAGAAGGCGGTCGCCAAATTGAAGGACGTCAAGCACCCGGTGGAAAGCGTCTATATGGCATTCTAGGCCATAAGATACCTCTCTGATGACTTCCAAGGAATAGTTCAACTAATCTACAGATGGGAGGACAAAGATTTCACTTTGGAGAAAATCCAACATGAATTGTCCGCGGAAGAAGGACGTATCCGGCAACTCCGTAGTGATAGAAACAATGTAAGTCAAAATTCATCTGTATTCTTGTCTCAGAGTAATGTAAATGTAAAGTGTAAAAATAACAAAGTGTTTAAAAGTGTTAAACCAGTTAAAAGGGTCATAGGACCATGTTATTTTTGTAAGAAGACAGGTCATTTAAAAAATAATTGCCCTATTCTTAAGTCTAGCTCAAATATAATTGAATTGTATTCATCTGCTAGAGTTGAAGCTAATACTGTGCAGGATCCTAGCGATAGACTCAGCTGGGTAATTGACACCGCTGCTACGCGGCACTTTTGCAATGATATTAATTTATTCTCAAAATTTAAGGAAAGCAAAGGTGCATCTATGTCGCTGGCAGTGGGTGATATTGAGAGCCCAGTTGAGGCTATCGGTACGGTCAAAATGTATGTTCAGTTTCAGAACATAAGAAGTAATATTGTTTTGTCTGATGTAATGTTTTCGCCTAAGTTAAGACGAAACTTATTAGCCGCATCTGTTCTTGAGGAACAGGGGTATACTTTTAAAGGGGCTAATGGGGTATTGTGGTTTTACACTCCAAAGGGAGAAAAATTCTTCTATGCTAAGCGAAAAGAAGGGTTATATTTTTTAAAACCTCAATACGAAGTTCAGACTGCAAATAACAATATTGAAGACCGTAAAACTAAAGGAAAGGATCAGGGTAGGGATAAAAATTCTAAGAAAGATAGAAAACCCCTAAATAAGAAAAACAGTATTGACAAAATGAAAAATTTGCCTAGAATAAATAAAAGTAAACGTAACTCTGAGGTGAAGTCGAGGTCAAAAGAAAAGGTTAATGAGAAACCAAGTTGTGCGGTTTCTGAGGTTTTGAATAAAACGGAAATCTGGCATAGGAGATATTGCCACATTAACTCTGATTATTTATATCAGACAAGTAAAGTTTCCGCGGCTAATGGACTCCCTAGACTAAAATATGCAAAAATTAACTGTACACACTGTAAGTTAGCAAAGTCTAAGAGAATTTCTTTTAAGCCAATTGGTAGGATAAGGTCCACTAAACCTTTACAATTACTCCATATGGATGTGTGTGGTCCCTTACCTACAGCTTCAATGGGCGGAAACAGATACTTTTTGACAATAACTGACGACTTCAGCCGGAAAGTGTTTGTTTATATAATGAAACAAAAATCAGAGGTGTTTAAGATATTTAAAGAATTCCAAGCTAAGGAAGAAAGGCAGCTAGGCAAAAAGATTTTGTGTATCCGTACGGACAATGGTATGGAGTTCTGTCACAACCAGTTCAAGGCATACTTAAATAAATTGGGGATTAAATCAGAAAGGTCAAATGCATATACACCCGAACAGAACGGGGTTTCTGAAAGATTTAATCTGACTGCACTAGATTGTGTGAAAGCTATGCTTGATCAAAGCAAGGTTGATAACAGAATGTGGGCAGAAGCGATTTTGTGTTTTACACACACCAAGAACAGAATATGTCATAAGTTCAAAACCAAAACTCCACACGAGTTATATTATGGAAGGAAGCCAGCCGTTGCTCACCTCAAAGTTTTCGGGTGCAAAGCCTATGTGGGCACAGCCAAACAAATTAGAAATAAGTTGGATATGAGAGCCCAAATAGGAATAATGGTCGGATATGCCGAAAGCACCAAAGGCTATAGGATTTATATAGCGGGTAAAAAGAAAGTTGAGGAAACTTCTAATGTAAGGTTTGAGGAAGGAGTGGCAGCGGAAGGCGTCCTGGGCCCTAATTACCCTAAAGGAATCACCTTGAGGAAATCGAACGTTACTCAGTCGATTGACTCGGAATCAGAATGCTTAGGAGGAGTGTCAGAGGAAGAAGCAGGTGAGAGCCGTGACACTAGTAAATCTAGTGGGGATGAGGACTCTCCTGCTGATTCTGGTCTGACACCCTGCTCAGATATTGACTGGATACGGAAAGCAGTACCTAGGCCTGATGGGAGTAGGACGGATATTTACTACTCAGTAAAAGGTGACAATAAAAGGCTGAGATCTCATAATGATGTCAGAAAGTTTTGTGGAAAAGCTAACATTCATTATGATCAGCAAATGTTTAATTTTAGAGAGAAAAAGGGGGTAAGTGATATCAAAAGGAAACCAGAAGCAAGCAATGTTGAGATCTTGATACCCAAGAGCTATAAATCGGCAATAGAATCTCCCCAGTCCGATAAATGGCAAGAAGCCATGGATGATGAAATAGCTACAATGCAAGAGAGGGGTGTCTGGGACTTAGTGCCTGCACCCATCTCACAACAAAAAATTATAGGAAGTAGATGGGTTTATACCATTAAGAAGGATGAAAGGGGAAATGTGAAACGATTCAAAGCTCGCCTAGTAGCTCAAGGATATACCCAGATAAAAGGGGACTCATATGATGAAGTGTTTAGCCCTGTGATTAATTTTAGTTTAATCAGAGCTTTCTTCTCCATATTCGTTTGCATGCTTAAATGGAAACATTTTCAACTGGACATTAAGTCCGCATATCTTTATGCAAAGTTGAATGATAAAATTTTCTTGAAACAACCACATGGATATGTCGATCCAAATCAGCCTCAATATGTTTGTTTGCTTAAGAAAGCAATATATGGCCTTCACCAAAGCGGAAGGGAATGGTATACAGAGCTTGACACCACTTTGAAAAAATTAAACTTTTTAAAATTTAAATGGTGCAACTGTGCTTATACATATCAGAATAAAGTATTAATGCTGATTTACGTAGACGACATAATTTTGTTTGCTAAACAACAAAATGATATAGACCATATAGTTTCACTTTTGAGTAAAGAATTTGATATCAAAGAATTGGGAAAAGTCAAAAGACTTTTGGGTGTGGAATTTAAGGAGATTGAAGACAAATTTTATATACATCAAGGTGATTACATTGACAAAGTTTGTCAGATGTTTAAAAGGTTCAAATATCCAATTTCCTCACTACCTATTACAAAGGGTAACATCTTAAGTAAAATTGATTGCCCAATGAATGATAGTGAATTAACACAAATGCAGGGTTTCCCTTACAGAAGCTTGATTGGATGCCTAGCCTATCTGTCTAGCAGAACTAGACCAGACATATGCTATGCAGTAAATATACTATCTCAGTTTCAGGAGAATCCAGGAATAAAGCATTGGGATGCATTATTAAAGTTAATGGGATATGTTGAAAAGACCAGAGAGTATATGTTAAATTTGTCAAACATTAGTGATTTAAGACTAAACTGCTACTCAGACTCAGATTTTGCAGCCAATAGAGATGACAGAGTGTCACTTGGTGGTATGTTGTTCATGATTGATAAAGTACCAATTTCTTGGCGGACATTTAAGCACAAGTGTGTTAGTCTGTCAACGATGGAAGCTGAATATGTTTCGTTGGCAGAGGTCGCTAAAGAAATGATATGGATGCAAAACATTTTGGAGGAATGTAAAATGCTAGGTTTAAAATTTAACAAAAATAATTGTATAATTTTTTGTGACAACCAGGCAGCAATAAACTTTTCAAATTCCCCCATTGAGAATAATAGAACTAAGCACATAGATATAAAGTATCACTTTTTAAGGAACTTAGTTGTAAACGAGTCTTTTAAAATTAACTTTGTTAATACTAAAGATAACGTAGCAGATTACTTCACGAAGCCAATGACTAAAGATAGAGTTTTAAAATTTAGTAATGATATCTTTAAAATATAAAATTTAACTGTTCAAATAAAAATTTTTACTTTAAATTTTTTTTCATATTTTCAAAGTATAAATGGTTAGGGTATTTTATAATTTATTCCTCTCTCATTGATACAAATGAAATGTATCTTGAGTATATATTGTTATGTGACAATGAACTGTTACTTTTCTCACATTACACTTGAAAAAAAAAAATATATATCCATTTTTACTACACGCATAATGCATTTTCGCTTATGTGAATAAAATGTTATCTGAATGTACATTATTGATATAATTCACATGAAACATAAAATTTTTAATCTGTGTTTATCTCATATGTATATTTACCTTCTGTATCTTTTATTATCATTGCCATTGTATTGGGTATTTAGTGTGTATACTAGTCATGGGCTAAGATAATAAAACTTAAATTTTTAATCTTAAATGTTAAATTTCATAGTTATACATTAAATTTTCTACAAACTTGAATTTGATGTTTAGACTTAAATTTTTAATCTTAAATGTTAAATTTCATAGTTATACATTAAATTTTCTACAAACTTGAATTTGATGTTTAGACTTAAATTTTTAATCTTAAATGTTAAATTTCATAGTTATACATTAAATTTTCTACAAACTTGAATTTGATGTTTAGACTTAAATTTTTAATCTTAAATGTTAAATTTCATAGTTATACATTAAATTTTCTACAAACTTGAATTTGATGTTTAGACTTAAATTTTTAATCTTAAATGTTAAATTTCATAGTTATACACTAAATTTTCTACAATTTGATTTTGATGTTTAGATTTAAATTTTTAATCTTAAATGTTAAATTTCATAGTTATACACTAAATTTTCTACAACTTGATTTTGATGTTTAGATTTAAATTTTTAATCTTAAATATTAAAATTGATAACTATACCTAAAATTTTTCTAGAGCTTAAAATTTTTGATATCTTTAGACTTTTAAATTTTAAACTTAATGTTTGTTTTAATTTTCAAAATAGTAAAGAAATAGCTTTCTTCAGTATGAGCTAGTACTTAAGAAAGGGCAATAGTATGGTTATACTGTTTTCTTTGACTATGTTATCCTTAAACATGTAATTTAAAGAATGCTTATGATCTGCATAATAGATAAGTGTACTCATTTGATTGTTGCCATTTTGAGAAAAGGCTATTCACTTTCTAAATGTTATAAGTGTTATAAATTTCTTTAATGTATAAAATTTTGTGTATGCATACATTATGTTTTTAGGATACTAAGAACTTTGATTCTTAGAATAACCTTTTTGTTGGATGAAAGCATGGGCGCCGAGAGTTGGTGTTTTTGCATGAGGGGGCCGATTGTTAGAAACTTGGTTTTGTTTACATCGCGATTCTCGTTTCGCGGGAGCGTGACGTCATTATTAAAATGATTATTCCGTTCTCGTGAACGAATCGCGATGTGGACAAAACTTAGCTGATCATGCAAATCACCTTTCTCGCCGCTCACGCATCCTGTTTTGCATATCCAGAGGGCGTTGCCGGCAACGGTTATGTTCCGGAACGCACCCATCTTCGGATATAAAGGCTAGACACTTTATCTGGTTTTAAGTAGTCTGGTTTTAAGTCAGATCGCTTTAAAGGAGATCGCTTTTCAGTGAGATCGCTTTGGTCATTAGACCGGTTAGTCATTCGATCGATATACTGATCGATGGAAGGATCTAGAAGGATCTAGATCGGGCAGACGGATCTTCGTAAAGTCATGTTTCGATGTTGTCAAAAGTTACGATAAAGTGTTTATCGGTGAACGCGGATATTTAAACTAAACTTAGTAGTTTTTGATGGTTCTCAGTTAAGGAGACCATGTTTCCCGTGTTGTGGACTTTATAGTGCTGATCCGGAAAGTTTAAAGTTTTTGCCATAGCGTGTGCCCAGCTAGTGGTGGCATCGGAAAGTGCACGTGGTCACGTAAGTGTGAAATGCTTTTATTCCACTTACTTGTGTAAATAATACGTTAACCAGAAACGTGTCTAGGCATGGAACTTACACTGAAAAACCTTCATATGAGCTGTAGTGCTCATGTTTTGTAAATAGTATGCTTTAGTTTTTGCTTACCTGTTCTCATGATATATACTGTAAGCAAATACAATGGATTCACTCTTCAATAAAAGTGATTTTGATTTAAACTGGAACTGTTCTCATTTAACACTTCTACTGCTACTTGTATTCCTACAACTACTATCTAACGTTTGTTATAGCTGCAACACTCTGTTTTAAATTTTCAACGAAGTTGTGGAACCAGAATTTCGTGGCTCATAGTTATTCTATCACCAGCTTCATCAGAAATTTAATTATACGTTAATTTTCAATATATAACTTACGGATATGATACATATTTCCGTCATTATCGACCCATATGTTTAAGGTGATCGTACTCCGCATCAGTGGCGGGAATCGAACCCAGGCCTACCGAGTGCAATTCTTGCGCGCTAACTTCCCGCGCGCTAATTTAAATTTATAATGACCATATGCTAGGCTCTTAATTCCACCATCCTCGTTCCATCGTTCCATCATTTAAAATAGCCATAAAATTAAAATATCCATTTAAAATATCTATAAATTAAAATATCCATAAATTAAAATATCCATTTAAAATCAAAAAATCATCCATATCATTCCACCAATCCATAAATATAATAATTTCAAATACATCACCACAATTCAAACCACCATAATTCAATCATTTAAATTATTTAAAATATCCATTTAAAATATCATATAAATATAATAATTTCGCCCGATGTATACAACACTTATGCTCGTAATTCATTTAAAACCGAAAGCGCGGTCTCCATGGAGACGGGGAAGAAACTACTGCGGATGGGGGGAAAATGCCGTTGAAGAACTGAGCCGGTAGCCGACAAATTTAAAATCATGGCGTCTTTAAAATTGCGATCCTGAAGGCAATTTTCATTATTTCTGGACCAAATTAGACTTGTAAGAATGCCAGATATTTCAGCTTTCTAAAAATGTAAATTATTAGTCGAAATTATGAGTACTTTTCACTATGCGAGAATTTAAAAACCAAAAATCGTTTTTTTGAGCCAAAAGTGACTTTTGTTTTAAAATCTTTAAAAAATATTAGAAATCGAAATTGAGAGTTGAAATTGATATATTTTTACTCGAAATTCTCTGCTCTTTCCGATGGTGTGATTTGTTTTTTTCTACAACGTCTGGATCGTGGAGAAAAAAGGGCAAAAATGTCAAAAAACGGTCGAAATCGCATAAAACATTAAATAACAAAAAAAATAATTCAAATTTTAAAAATCGGTTTTCACGTGTCCCCTTCCCTCCCCCCCCCCAGGTCTCCGATTGCCAAATTTCGTAGCTCTCCGACGCGCGGTCGCTGAACGTATAGTGTATAAGACAGACAGACAGACAGACGCACAGACAGACACACAGACATTGCCTTTTATTATTTAAGATTTCATTCAATTCAAAACACAACACACTAAACATTCTATAGCAACAATAAAGAGAGAAATTACCGAGTTGTTAAGAGCATTGCTATGAAACCAGCAAAATTACATTCCAATGCTTTTTCAGATAATATGTCAAAAACAATTATTAATGCAATTGAATCCATAGTATATTTCTTAATAATTTACTTGTACAGAGACAAGGGAAATTTGTAATATATCTTACAGTGCAATATCTTAGAAACTTGGCTAAATTTTTAAAATTCATGGATTTTTCTAGGTTTTGCCTCTGACAATTTCTTGACCTTTATGCTAATTATTAAAAATTTCTAACTCGCAAGCTCAGATTCTGGCCAATGATAGTCCATTGAAATATCAAGCTTTTGTTTCAATTTCCTATGAAACATGGAACATTGTGTAAAAAACTGGAGCCAGTATATTGCTGGAATGGTTCCATACTATTTAAGTTAATAGATAACAAGATCAATCATGCATAAGCAATGATTATGAAACACTTTCCAACTATAATGCAATTTTATTTAAACATTTCTAAAATGTAATACATTTAGAGGTGATATTTTTTAAATTATCATAGTACTACAGTAATTTATTATACTTGAAAACTTAAAACTTCATCAAAATATAAATCATCTGCTTTAAAATCAATGAATATTTATTTCATTCATATCACTTATATTTCAGACTCAAATAAAAACGGACAAACATACAGAATGCCTAAAGTCATAAACATTTTTCAACTATGATGGAACGTGTTAATAATATAGCTAAAAAAAGGGATACAGTGGTGACTGTATAAATGGATTTTTTCAAATTAAGAAAATTTGCACAACTAATTTTTTGATTTTAAACAAACCTTCATATGACATGTAGAAGTCCCACAAATCAAAGCCATTCTTTCTTCAATATTTTCAATTGAGCCATCATTGCATAAAAGAACACCTACCATAACAATACAATATATGCATTAAAATACACTCTTACAAGTTACATAAACACATATTAACTTGAAAGAGCCTAAACATGGAAAACTAATTTGAAAGTAATATCTCTTATGCAAAGTGCTATTTGTATTATATTTTAAGATTTAAACCAGGTTCTTTTGGGGTAAAAGTAAAAAATTTTTTGCTTTAAATCATGCTTTAAACCTTAATATGATATAATAGCATAGTAACTAGATCTGAAAATAGAAACTCGCCACAGGTTGATGACGTGCGGTGATAAAAAGAAACAACTAACCAGTCACTCCCCTCCCCCTTTCTCTTTTAACTGGAAAACTGCCCAGAAGTTCGCTAACTGTGCACTTCTTCTCTCCCCAAATTTCATCTCTCATATCTGTATTTATAATCTATATAAATAAAAATGAAAATCTGTCTGTCTGTCTGTCTGTCTGTTTGTCACACCATCACGGGAGAACGGCTGAACCGAATTTGATGAAATTTTGTGGGTAGCCCAGAAATAGCCCCACTTAAAATTATATCCGTGTTTTGAGTTTCTACGACCAGTGGTTCTCGAGATATTAGTAAAAAACGAAATTTTCGTTTATCTCATCATCACGGAAAAATGGCTGAACCGAATTTAATAAAATTTGGTGAATAGCCTTGAAATATCCCCCCATAAATTTTGTCCAAGTTTCGAGTTTCTAAGACCTGGGGTTGTCGAGATATTAATGAAAAACGGAACTTTTTCCTAGGAGTTCTACTCCCTAACTCCGTGGTTTATCCAAACGAAAAGCTTGAAAGTCGTTTGAAAGTGAATTAAAATTTAATCTCTAAGTTTGATGGGAGATTTTTTGCGTTAATTAGTCACTTTCTGAAAAAATGAATTGTTTGAAACATGATTTAAAGGGGAAATCTATCTCCATGGTTCATGGTTTATTTAAAACAAGCTTTTACGGAACAATGAGAAGTATAGAGAAATCAAAATCGTTATTTAATTTCGCAGTTTATGTTATAAGACATGACATATTTAACATGTTATAAGATTCTATCTTATATCATGTTACTCAGAAACGCAATTAAATTAAATCTGTCTGTTAATTTTAATAATTATTTTTTCGATTTGAATAATAAATAAATGGATATAAAAATATATTTTAGAAAAGAACGATTTGATTTTTCTTATAGCATTTTTGACTGGATAATATCAATTACGGTTTTCAGGTTTAAAAATTATTATTATTTATATTTTCGGGGATTATTGATTCAAGGATTATTGATATTTTCAAGTTATTATGCAATTATTTTATTATGACAAAAATTGTTTAAACTCATATATTGTATGTTGTACGAATCTTCTACAAATACACGAGTATATCTTTTAATCTACGAGAATATAAGTAGTACAGGTATATTGACATATGTTTTGATATATATTGGCATATATTGGAATCAATTACGACCTTCTGGTATAAAGAGTACGGATATTATTGATGTTTTCAATTTATTACGTCATCTCATTTATTTTGGCAAATATTTTTGAGACGCATAATGTAATTCAGGTAATCTTCCACTTACACTCCGACATATCTTCATATCTTCGACGCATATTGTAATACGGGTAATCTTCTACTAACACATTGGCATATTTTCTGATCTGCGACAATATAATTAGTACGGGGTTGCATATATTCATTTAATTCCTATTTTTTCTTCTGTAAATTTGCTTACAAAAGGGGGCAGGATGTTTTATTCTTCAGATCTGATCGTGAAGATAATTTTGCATAGTGAGAACATATATTCTTAAACTTCTCTTTAGGAGCAATAAATTTAATATTTTAACAGAATTTGCACATGATTGCGAACTATAAGTTTCTTTAAATTATACACTCCATACGAATAACGGGTGTGCTGTTAGTGGTTAATAAATTTTAACATTTTAGGAGGATATATCACGTTGCTCGGCATCGCAATTAAATTAAATGTGTTTGTTAATGTTTTTATTATTTTTTTTCGATTTAAATAATAAATAAATGGATAAATGGATATAAAAGTATATCTTATGAATGGACGGTTTGATTTTTCTTTTAATTATATTAATTGCTGACTGCGTACATCAATTTCATTTATTTTGGCATTCAATCAATTTTATTTTTAATTACACATCAATTTTATTTTTCATTTATAAGAGTTTTCAAGCTTATATCGTATTTAGCTACTAAACTCATATATTGTGTTTAGCCAATAAATTCATATAGCCGATTGTTGAAACAGAAAAAGAGTAGAGCGGGGGTATATCTTCTAATACAATTGTAGTGTTTTCATTTAGTATATTAAAACGGGATAAGAATGTTTCATTCAGATCTGCAAATTCAAAGCTACGAATTTGGAGGGATATCGCTAATTTGACAACTTTTCTTAAACTTTGCCAAATTGACGGAAATGTCGCCAAATTGATATAAACGACACACAAACAGCTGCCATAAACCTTTGGGTTGGTCGTGTGGCTTGGGTCTTCTACATATCAATGAAATTTTTTTTTGTTTTGTTAGAAGAGAGCACTGAAATGATGTTTGGTTAGCATTTATCTGTCAGACCAACCATCCTACTTAGTAATACATTTAGGAAATTTTTAAAATGTCACCACATTGATAAAAATGTTTTCAAATCTATAAAAATATCTTGAAATTGATAAAATGGCGCTACATAAATGATATTAATTGTTTTTTGTTAGGGGATAGTATTGTGATGATATTTCGTCAATTTGTCGCAAAGTGGAACTGTCAATTCTACATTCCCACTTGGGGATAAATTTGGCGATTTTTTAAAATGTCGCTAATTTGACGAAACTGTCGCCAAATGTTCCATAGAAATATAACTATTTAGACGATATTTTTTCTACCAATTTATTTGAAGCAAATGATATCATGTCGCTTAGCAATGGATTTAAATCCAATGTGTTTATGCGGCAGACGATTTTTATTAAATCCTTTCCGATTTGAATAATGAAGATATGTATATAAAATAAATTTCATTGCCATTTCATTTTGGACTGGATAATTTCAATTATACTTTTCAGGTTTAAACATTATTATTATTGATATTTTCCGGAATTATTGATTCAGGGATTATTGATATTTTTAAGTTATTACGCCATTGTTTTATTGCGGCAAAAATTGCTGACACACGCATATTGTACGTTGTACGAGTAATCTTCTAGGAATGCACGGGTATATCTTCTAACCTACGAGAATATAAGTAGTACAGATATATTGGCATATATTTTGACATATATTGGCATATATATTGGAATCAAGTACAGTCTTCTGGTATGAAGATTAAGGGGATTAATTATATATTCAATTTATTACGTCGTCTGTTGTATTTTACCAAAAAACATTTGTGACTCATATTGCAAAATGGGTAATCTTCTACTAATAATCGGACATTATAAGTAGTACGTGTATATCGTCCCATATAATTTTAGCACTTTAATTTTGACATATATTGGAATAAATGACTGTCTTCAGATTTAAAGATTACGGGTTTATTGGTATTTTCAATTTATACATGTAATCTACTAATACAGGTTATATTTTCTAATATTTGCGTATATAATTAGTACGGGTCCCATACAATTTTAAAGCTTTTATTTTGCATATATTGATTCAATTCCATATTTCTTTTATATTTGCTTACATAAGGGGTCCAAGATGTTTTATTCTTCAGATATGTCCATGAAGATAATTTTATATAGCGAGAACAGAGATTCTTAAACTTCTTTTTAGGAGCATTATATTAAATATTTTAACAGAATATTTTGATTAAACATGTCATTTAGTATACTATAAGAATTTGGGCATGATTATGAATTTCAAGTTTCTTTATATTATATACTCCGTACGAAGAACGGGTATGCTGCTAGTCTATATAAATAAAAATGAAAATCTGTCTGTCTGTCCCATCATCACGGGAGAACGGCTGAACCGAATTTGATGAAATTTTGTGGGTAGCCTGGAAATAGTCCCACTTAAAATTTAGTCCATATATGGAGTTTCTACAATCAGTGGTTCTCGAGATATTAGTAAAAAACGATATTTTCGTTTGTCTCATCATCACGGGAGAACGGCTGAATCGAATTTGATGAAATTTTGTGGATAGCCTTTAAAAAGCCCCCCATAAATTTAGCCCAAGTTTCGAGTATCTAAGACCAGGGGTTGTCGAGATATTAATGAAAAACGAAACTTTTTCTTAGGAGTTCTCCTCTCTAACTCCATGGTTTATCCAAATGAAAAGCTTGAAAATCGTTTGAAAGTGAATTAAAACTGTATCTCAGAGTTTGGGGGGAGATTTTTTGCACTAATTAGTCACTTTCTGAAAACATTAATTGCTTGAAACATGATTTAAATGGAAAATCTATATCCTTTATATTATACAAGCTTTTACTGAAAAATGAAAAGTATAAAGAAATAAAAATGGCTATTAAATTTTGCATTTCATGAGGAAGATTCTATCTTATATCATGTTGCTCGGCAACGGAATGAAATTAAATGTGTTGTTAATATTTATTATTATTTTTTCTATTTGAATAATAAATAAATGGATGTAAAAATATATTTTTAAGTGAACGGTTTGATTGTTCTTTTAATTATATAAATTGCCAACCACGTACAGACTTTCATTTATTTTAGC
This sequence comes from Amaurobius ferox, assembly GCA_951213105.1. Classification (NCBI taxonomy): domain Eukaryota; kingdom Metazoa; phylum Arthropoda; class Arachnida; order Araneae; family Amaurobiidae; genus Amaurobius; species Amaurobius ferox. The sequence goes on from CATNUR010000020.1 coordinate 19,357, forward strand.
AAAGTGGTCTCCAGCTCATATATTGTGTTTAGCTAATAAACTCATATATTGTGTTTACCAATAAATTCATTTAGCCGATTGTTGAAGCAGAATAAGATTAGAACGGGTGTATCTTATAATACAATTTCAGTGTTTTCATTTACTATATACAAACGGGATCAGGATATTTTATTCTTCAGATCTGCCAATTCAGAGCTACGAATTTAGCGGAATATCTCTAAATAACTTGGTAACTTCTCTTAAACTTTACCAAATTAGCGGAAATGTTTCCAAATTTATAAAATTGGCGCAAATCAATGATTTGCTTTTTAGAATAGAGTACTGAAATGATGTTTCGGTAGCATTTGTCGATCAATCCATCCATTCTACTTAGTAACACATTTAACGAATTTCTTTAATATCACGAAATTGATAAAAGTATTTGTGAGTCTATAAAAATATCCTGGAATTCATAAAATCGCGCTTAATAAATGAAAATAATTGTATTTTGTTAGGAGATAGTATTGTGATGATGTTTCGTCAATTTGTCGCAAAATGGGTCTATCTGTTCTACTGTCCCACTTGGCGATAAATTTGGCAATTTTTTAAGTTATCGCTAAATTGACTAAAATGTCGCCAAACTTTGCATGGAGATCGCATTATTCAGACGATATGATTTCCATCAATTTATTTGAAGCAAATGATATCATGTCGCTTAGCAATGGATCCAATGTGTTATGCCGCATACGATTTTATATTAAATCTTTTCCGATTTGAATAATAAAGATATGTATATAAAATAAATTTAATTGGCATTGCATTTTTGACTGGATAATATCAATTACGGTCCCCAGGTTTAAACATTATTATTATTGATATTTTCGGGGACTGTTGATTCAGGGATTATTGATATTTTCAAGTTATTATGCCATTGTTTTATTATGCCGAAAATTGTTGAAACTCATATATAGTACTTTGTACGAGTAATTTTCTACAAATGCATTATATCTTCTAATCTATGAGAATATAAGTAGTACAGGTATATTGGCATATATTTTGTTATATATTGGCATATATTGGAATCAATTACGCCTTCTGGTATAAAGATTACGGGGATTATTGATATTTCCAATTTATTACGTCATCTCTTTTATTTTGGCAAATATTTTTGAGACTCATATTGTAATACGGGGAATCTTCTATTAGCACACTGGCATATTTTCTAATCTGCGACAATATAAGTAGTACGGGGTTGCATATATTGATACAATTCCTTTTTTTTTTGTTAATTTGCTTACAAAAGGGGCCAGGATGTTTTATTCTTCAGATCTGCCCATGAAGATAAATTTGCATAGTGAGAACAGATATTCTTAAACTTCTCTTTAGGAGCAATAAATTTAATATCTTAACAGAATTTGCACATGATTGCGAATTATAAGTTTCTTTCTATTATATATTCCGTACGAAGAACGGGTATGCTGCTAGTTGTTGTTGTTGAAACCCAGACCGTCCGACCTACCAGAAAGGTGTAAGGTAACAGTTTGGACGGTCGGGAAGTGCCACCCAATTTAGACCGGAACCCAGTGGGGGGGGGGTATGCTGCTAGTGTATATATATATTACATGTTAAGTATATATAATCATATTTAACGATTTTACAAGAAAAGCTGTGATAGAGTGGCTACTAAATTAAAACTCCCTAATGGCCACTTACTACTAAGTCGAAAGCCCAGACCGTTCGACTCGTTCTTGGACATGAGCAGCAATTTGGATGGCCGGACTTACTACTAAGTGAAAATTTGAACTTCCAGGTCTAGTATTAACCTTAAAATATGATATTATGGCAAGGTTTAAACCTTAAAATATGATGGCTGGTGCCCCCCCCCCCCCCCACACACACACACACATTGATTAAAACCATGATTTAAACCAATAAGGTTTAAATCAGTCAACCCAGATTAACATGAAGAGAGATAGTAAAAATAGAAAAATAGTTGGGAGGGAAATTCTCCTCAATCCCGTTCAAAAGCAATAGCATACGGTACCCGTGAATTTGCTTTCCTTTCAAATACTCTACTGATGTATGAAGCTCTCACATAAAACTCCAATAATAATAAAAAGATCTGTTCAGAAGAAATCTAAGACTCTTGTGGGGGAATTGTCACAAAATTCTTCATTAAAGAAAATGAATCCTTCACAAAATTCTAAACCTCTAAAAGTCTCTTAACAAAATAAAAATGGGAAAAGAAAAAAATAATCCATTTGTTAAAGACTATTAAAACTAGATTCTTTACATAATTTTGATTAACCACCTAAAATAAAAAGTCTAATTATACAGTGTCTTTATTAGGTTAGGAAAAAATGTAGTACATTTTTAGAAAAGTATAAGACACTTCATTTTATTCATACAGGGTTCTGTATTTTTCAAGTAAATTAGTATCTCTGTAGACATTTACAGTGCAGTGGCCTTCATACCAGAAATAACTGTAAATTTTCAAAGAGAAAAATGAAAAACACATTTTTTGCTTTCGTGTGGGATGTAAACAAATACAAGTAAAATTTTGAGAAATTTCATATAGTTCATACCTAAACCACCAGCATGAGCATCAATTATAGATGAAGAAACAGGAGTACCCGCTAAAAGTCCCAACTCCTGTGCAGCACTTGAGCTCAAACCATTGCCACAAGGTTCACCTGGTGCAGAAATTGTTGTACCTGCCAAAAAAATAATCAATAGAAATTTGTAACAAGCATGTTTCAATGTTCCCAAATAGATTACAACATATTTCTTTATTTAATTATTGACATTTTAAAACATGCAAAATTATATGTATTATTTAAAAAGGGAAATTAAAAGTAATATTCATATTTTAGGAATTCCAGAGATTTTCTGCATATTTTACTCAATAAAAATAAATATAGACAAAACTTGGATTTTGTGTTCTCTTAATCAAAAGATTCTTGCATATTAAATATTTTATTATTTAAGATTTTTCCCATGCTCCAATACAAAGAAAATTGTTTAAATTTAATGAAAAAGTCCAGGAAAAGAAAAATTTCAAATTTATAACATCACTACTCGTGATGCAGATTATAATGATAAAAACTATTTGATTGATGAGGAAGTACTTGAATGTGTAGATGGTCTTCATTCACATACAGCATTTTTTAATACTGTGTAACCATAGACGACTTTGGACATTTCTGTAGTAAAAATGATTTATAGCAAGGGTTAGAACTGAGCATACAGCCAGAGAAAATGCTTTTTGATGAGATTTTATTCTATAGAAATGAGTGATAGCAAATGATAGAAGCAATAAAATAAAATAATAAAATAATTGATGCATTAGAAACAATATAATTTCCTACTAAACTATATCAATATTGTCTTAAATTGGTAGTATCATCTAAATATTCATTATTTTGATTTCAAACATCGAACAGAATTATGTTTAGTGTTCTCCAATAAAACTTCCTGTAATTGCAAATGTTCAGTAGATTAAGCACGACTTCAATTAAAATAGGTTATCCCCTTCCCTTTAAATAACGATGAAACTCTCTATGATCATGTTTCTTAAAACACATTCAATAAAAATTTCGAATTAATTTACTTATTCATTTACATAAATTAAGGGTACAAAAAGCTTAAAATTACTTACTAGCACAGGACTTGTGAAGTACTTTAATAAGCTTTATAGCTATGATATGCATAACCAAACCTTTACTTTTCTTCGCAACTGGGCTAATTACCAAAGATTAAAGAGAAATTGTCCTTTTCTCAGGCTGACCTTCTGGACTTAATTAATCAAAATATTGAGCTACACTCATTTAGGTCATGTATAAACTCTTCAGAGGATTTGCCCAAAGTACACTTATTTACTGATCTTGCATTTTACACTAAGAAAAAATCTCATTTACAGGACTCTATCTCCGCCAAATTACTCTTAAAGTTATTAATAACATCTCCACTAGTGCCCTTCAGATGTAAACAGATGGCAGTAAAAATGAGCACAACCACTGTGGTAGTGGAGTTTTCATCAAGGTAAAAAAATCTTTTAAGATTAAAGTCAGAAACCCAGACTGCTATTCAGTATTTAGATGAGCTTATGGCCATTGAAGTGGATTTAAAGGCCATTAATTCAGAAACCACTTTTAATGAAATTTAGATACTGACCGAAAGTCACAGTGTCATTCAGCATTTAAGCAACTAGTCTAGAGTTGGAGATGGAGCTACATTGCAATCTTGAATAGTCTAAGACAACTTTCTTTACATCATGAAGTGTATTTACAGTGGGTTCCTTCCCATGTGGAACTCAGTGATAATGAGACTGCCGATGGATTGGCAAAAGAGAGAGCTACTATTCCTATAACCTCCAATAATTCATTAACTTTTCTTTAAATCTTCACAAGAAGGAAGATTTTAAATCTTCGTACATGGAGGTCCCCTTCTGTGCATGATTGGTACAGTAGAGATAGACCAAGTGGTGCTCTTGATTAGTACAGTAGAGATAGACCAAATGGTGCTCTTACTTCTGGGAGTGACAGAAATCTTCAGACCACCATTTAAAGATTTGTTAGTAGACATTTAAAATGTCTTAAATTTGAACAGAGGCGCAAGGTTTATACCATCTGCTTCAAGTGTAATATTAAACAGGCCTCCCTGGTCATCTCTTGCACTGCTTGGGGTTATATAAAGAGGATCTTTTCAGGAATCCCATTTTAGTGTATGATTTCTAGAAGATACATGGACCTGGTCTAGCCATTGGCTAGACCGGGTAGGAACATAAAAAAAGACATATCTTTATCAGATTTTATACTCAAGTTATTCTTTTAAAATAATTCATAAAACAATATTAAAGTTCCATTTTTTAAATTCACAACACCTTAGTGGCATCGATAAATACATTTGGCTTATCCGCGTTAATGAAGGATCAAAATATAACTAATTATATCAAAACTATTTCATTTTGATATCATTAAGATCCATAGCATGGTTTAAATTACTAATATTCTCCTTTTTCTTTATACTGCCATCATTGTTCTGGGGATTATCATTGATCCAAAGATTATTATGATTATTTGTCACAGGAAATAATGCTATGAAAATATAAAAGTTAAAATAATTCAAGTTCCAAATATGAGAATAACTAAACATTCTATTTAGTTCTAGTTTTTCAAATAATAATAATATAGCAACAGAAAATTTGATATTAGTAAGTCCATTTATTCTTGTTATCGTGTTCACATCTCATACATACATACATACACATACATTTCTCAAAGAATAAAGAAAATCAATCATTATTTATCAAAATCTTGAATTCAAACTCTTGAATTAGGGTAAAACAGTACTTTCTCTATACAACAGTGCGAGAAAGTGCCTAGAAGTAGATAATAGAATTTCTCATTTCATTTTATTCAATGGAGAAAGAATGGCAATTCCTAGAACAATGATAGTATTATAGATATTATAGTAAACCGAAAGTTCAAAATTTGTTATGTGTGTAACAAATATTAAAAAATATTGAAACACAAATCAACTCAATATATCCCATTTGACTAATTTATTACCAACATTAATAAATTGTCAAAAGAACTTGCAAATGAAAGCTTTTAAAAGAACACTTTATTTCCCCAATACTGATTATGATACAAATGGACATATAAAAAAAAATTATGAATGCATGAGAAAGTTAAATGAATTATGTATCTTCTATGCATTGCACTCAGAACATTTTAATATTTAGAGTATAGAGGAAAGTCCAGTAGATAATCTTCTCTATATTATACATCACTCCAAATATAAAGAAAACATAATGATGTTATCAATTTATAACTTCCTAAATAATGCGTAGAGCTGCATTAAGTAATATTCCAAAAACACTTGTGATTTTATGCATTAAAATATTTCTTTTTTCATTTTAATAATATTGAATATTATGTTCAATAATGTCCATATGATTATCTTGTACAATAATGTCCATAAATGATTATCATGCACAATAACATCCATAAAAGGTTATCATGCACATTAAGATCTTTGTTATACAAATGTGCTATTTAAATTACATTATATGTCTTTCTACTTCCTTTGTGACATATTTTAGTTTAAAACTATACCTCAGAAACTATTATATCAAATTGAAATGATGAAGAAGTTAAATAAAATGAAAGCATCAAGCTGAGTTACCAATTTTTATATAGTTCTCTTTAACCAAATCATCTAATCCAATGCTAATCCAAAAATCATCTTGCCAACCTGTAGAATTATCAGATCCTGCTTGATATGTCCATTTGCAAACTAAGGAACAGAGTGATCTAATAAGAGAAAATACTGAATTAAAAGGAACCACTTATGTCAGTTATGTACAATCTTATTCAAAGTGCATTTAGTATTTAAACTTTAATTATTTTAAATTAATTATTAAAAAAAAAAGAACATAAAATAAAAAACAACACTAAAAATGTTTTAATTGTACAATATACAATAGTGTGTAAAAGTATTAGACTTCTTCTAAGATTTAACATTTCTTCTTGATATCACTGATACAATTACATGTAAATGGATCTTATGGTTATAAATGTCACTATGTGCAGTAAACAAAAACACTGTGTGCAAACTAAAATAGCCATTTTATTTCCTTAAAAGTCTTATGCTGTGTTTTTAAGGGTTTTGTGTACTTTAATGCATTTTTTGCTACATAATTTTATTATGCAGTATTGTGTGAGTTCCATTTAAAAGTTTTAATGATCCTATTCATTTAATGTCAGTGAAACAAATTTGGCATGCCTTTAATATATGTTAAAGTACATGAGCTTAGCTCATAATTTTCTAATTGAAATTTGGATGTGCACATTCTAATTTCTAGAGTAACTTCTGCCATAACTTGCAGTGCTTACGAGTTAGATATAAGAAACCATAGAATAAATAATTAACACATTTATATACATTATATTACAATAAATTATTTACATTATCAGAGCTTCATCATACCAACAAAATCAGCTTGGTTCGAGCATAAAAACCAACAACTCCAACAGTTCCATTTATCTATCTATGGACAGTTAAATTATACTGTTATCTGACAACATCTACATTATCTGTAACCATACCCGGGGGGGGGGGGGCGTCATGCAAGGCATGACTGACTTCATTTTTTTTATTCTGGATCTGTGCATATGATGTCACAAGAATAGCAAATGCATGTATTTTGTTCTCGGACTCTATGAAAAGACCAAACATTTCTTTGGAAGTCACTGAGGAAGGTCTGCACAGCACAATTATTGTTTATGTCTGGATATTGCCACTTCAAAATTAACAAACAATTTTTAATTGTAATAATGGGAAAACTTGCTGTGTTTTGGCAACAAATCTCCTGGATCGTGGCACGTCATGAATTACGAAATGCTACTCTCGTTAGCTTCAGCCTGACAACTTTTTGATTGGTTGCTAGGCTCATAGCCCAACCTTGTATTAAAGAACCTTGAAGCGTACCATATACGAAATTGCTGTTGGAAATTTAGAATACATTCTTTGATTGTGAATCATTCTTTTCTAGACAAAACACAAGTATGGGAATTATAAACAAGAATGGTAAAATCAGATTCAACTGCTAATTTTAGTATCCCAAAAAAATGTATGCAAGAAAAAGGAATCGCAATACTTCTCAAAGGCTTATGTGTTCATATGTTTATAATCTCACACAATACTTTTAGGTTTAAAATGTTGAAGCACAATTTCACTAATGCAAAATGTGTTATACTTCAACTTTGAATCTTTGTTTTTCATCCTTTATATAGCAATTGCTTACACTATGTACGATTACTCAATTGGCAAGAGCGAGTATCAAAAACAATCAACGGAGTTGCTTTCAGGAAAAAAAAAATTACAAAATTTTTCTTCCATAAAAACAAGATATAAACTATTTTAAAGAGTATAAATTTAAAAAAGGGCTGCTTTACCACTAGAAACAAAGGTTTATAAAATAAATCATTATTTTGTAAGTTTATAATAATAATCAGTAATATAAACAAATACATTTTCTTATCAGTTACATAATTTTACCCCCTTCCCCTCACTTCGAATATTGCATTCTAAATGTTAGGTATGTCTTTATAACTGAGTTTATCCAATGTTTTTAACTATCTGATTTTAAGCAGGAAAACTTGAGTAGTTTGCCAATATCAACCCTGTTTATTTAAAACAACAAATTAATTTTTAACCTACCTCTGTAAACTACCAGTAGCTTTCCAAGTCAAAAAGTCGGGTAAATCAAAAAAGTAGCCAACATTTTTCCACATTTCTGGCATATTCTGTGAATGTAATATAATTATTAGAATGTTCATTCATTTTTGTTAAAAGTACTTACAAAGCATTCACTAACCTGATAATAGGTAACAAATTTTATTTTTTGCATTTTAGATCAAAAACTATAAAATATATCGAAAACACTATATACTAGCATCCTATAAATGAAGGCAATTTCTTTGAAAAGAGAAATTACAAATTAAATTTGCATTTTTTTACCACTTTTAGCAATTATTTGTCTCATTTGTAAATTTTCAAAAATTGAGGCTCCATTTTTAATTTAATTATCCCCCCCAAAAAAACAATATACCTGTTATGGCTATAAATTGAAATAAACATACCAAATTTCATCTGAATCAGTCACTTACTTTGCTGAAGAAGTATCCTGTTCACAGACACAAAAATATCATTTAAAAATAGTTGTTTTGTGTTCAAGAATGTCCAAAATGAGTAAATCCATCAAAATCAAAGATTTAGATATTTGATCCTATCACAATACTTGGGCCTTTCATATACTATGTATGGAGGAGAATGTACTAGAAATGGAATTCAGTAAACTTTATTTTATCCAACCCATGAATGTTGGATAAAATGAAGTTTACTGAATAGGCTGAATAAATGGCTGAAGTAGGCTGAATAAATGAATGAATAGTCAAACCCAAAACAGTGCTAGAAATAAAATTTTACCACTCATTTTAGTCAAAGTAATAATACTCAAAATCTATGAGAAATATTACCTAGTATTCAACATTTTAAAAAGTAGTGACTTTTATCCGCTGATTTGGAATTTCTCACTCTTTTATAGCATATGTAAAATGGAGAATAAATAAGAAACTAGAAAAATAAAAGATATAATTTTATAATTATACAGGCTAAAATTTTGCTTTTGACACTTACTGATATCTATGACAACACAGTTTTGATGTGATGTGTTAAACTGCAAAAAACATCACATTTAAAAAGTTTAATCCTGCAAAGAACATGAATATGAACAATTTTTCAAGAAAAACAAAGTTAAAACTTTTTACGACTCGCAAAATGAAACACCTATTATGGATGCATAATTATATAAAATTCAAACTATTCTATCTTTCTTAATGATTTCATAATTATAAATAAATTGCATGATTACTCTGTGTATGTTGTCCATGATTTAAGATGCAAACCTTTGATTATGTAATTAAATAATTAAAGTGGTATCAAGTCTACTTCAATATTTAAGCATAAATTAAAGACATAAATCATAGATAAAAAGGTCATTTAATCAAATAAAACCATCCTATAAGACGTACAAATATTAAAAAGTCAGAGAGCTTTCGGGCATCACCATACCCTTAATCAGTGGTTATATGAAAAATTACCATGGAAACAAGCATATATATAGACCAAATCGGCAGACAAAATTTGCATAAATCAGCTACAGAATAATGATAATTAAATGGTATTAGAAACAAGCTATTAAAGATTAAACAATTACAAAATTACAATAAAAAGGGTTATAAACGGGAGATATAAAATTTAAACAAGTATTAAATACAAACACAAAAGAAAAGACAATGAAACATGCCCAAATTTCAGCCAAGCATAAATTACATTAAAATGAAACATCACAGATAACCGTGTAGAGGTTTGACAAGCGTAGAGTCGAGAACGAGTCGCCAAGCGTAACATAAAATTTGCACAGGATCAAAATTACAAATGGAATCACGGTATATATAAATAAACAGGGATTCATAAAGAAGAATATTACGAAGGTTATTATAACGAATTAAAAGGTAAGTTTTTCAAAAAAGGGTTGAAAGTTATCAATAACAACACATTGGGCGAGAGCCACAGAAAGTTTACTATTCTTGATGTCACGAGCATGTTCAGCTAAACGGATACCAACAGTACATTTAATACTACTAATCTAAAACTTGTAGTCATTATCAGGAGTTAAAATGGGTACAATGTACACCCCAGCATGGCTTTTAAAGTTATCTCTATTCCTAAATTTATCCGTACAAATGTGATTGAATAAGATAATAATATTAGAGTGAGTAGGTTTAAATTTAAATTCATAGCAAAATTGAATGAGGCTATGAAGCCGCTTATTCCTTTGAGTTTATTTATAAAATTTTCGCTCACATTCACCGTAAATTTATTCAACTTAGTACTAAACTTGTTGCTGCTGTTGGCCTTATGCCATATAAATCTAGTCTTCCGGATCATCCGAAGATTTTCTGTCCCCTCATTCAATTTTGCCATGAATTTAAATTTAAACCTGCTCACTCGAATAATATTATCTTATTCAATGGAATTCGTATAGATAAGTTTAGGGATAGAGATAACTTTAAAAGCCATGCTGGGGTGACATTGCATCCCTTTTAACTCCTGATAATGACTACATGTTTTATATTGGTAGTACTAAACGTACTGGTGATATCCATTTAGCTGAACATGTTCGTGACGTCAAGAATGGTAAACTTTCTACGGCTCATGCCCAATGTGTTGTTAAAGATAACTTTCAACCCTTTTTTGAAAAAACTTTCCTCTTAATTTGTTGCAATGACCCTCATAATATTCTTCTTTATGAATCCCTCTTTATTTATAAGTACCATGATTCCATTTGTAATTTTGATCCAATGCAAATTTTAAGTTACAATTGGTGACTAGTTCTTGACTCTGTGCATGTCAAACCTCTATGCAGTTATCTGTGATGTTTCATTTTATTGTAATTTATGCTTGGCTGAATTTTGGGCATGTTTCATTGTCTTTTCTTTTGTGTTTGTATTTAATACTTGTTTAAATTTTAAATCTCCCATTTATAACACTTTTTATTGTAACTTTGTAATTGTTTAATCTTTAATACCTTGTTTATAAAACCATTTAATGTCATTATTCCGTAGCTGATTTATGCAAATTTTGTCTGCCGATTTGGTCTATTATAAGCTTGTTTCCACGGTAATTTTTCATATAACCACTGATGAAGGGTATGGTGATGCCCGAAAGCGCTCTGACTTTTTAATATTTGTATGTCTTATAGGATGGTTTTATTTTATTAAATGACCTTTTTATCTATGATTTATGTCTCTAATTTATGCTTAAATATTGAAGTAGACTTGATACCACTTTAATTATTTAATATATGCCTCTGATTATATTTACACCAGAATACATAACGAATTTTCAAAAACTAAACACTTTAGAATAAACCTATTTAGAACAAAAAAATAAAAAACATACTGTGCAAATGTAAGACACCTTCGTTACACCACCAAGAGAAACAAACAGACATCATCATCTATTATTATAAATGTATTATTTCAATTATTATAGATGGGTTTTTTTTACAGAAATTTGAAGATTTTTGGACTATTAATAAAATTTAAAAAAAAGAACATTTCTTAAAAATAGGAGTTCCTTACAATACACAATTCAGTTGTTGACTATCTAAAATAAAGTTTTCACAATGTATAAACACTATTAAGTACAATAAATGAAAATAATTGCAGCATAAGCAAATTTAGTGAAGTTGTCTGAAGTTTTCTACTATTCTGTTAACCTTTTTGCATTGAGCAATCACAATTATAATTAGTTCTACAATGGCTTTCACATCTTTAAAATACTTCTAATTGTTATTTTAAAGCATAGACAAGATTTTGGCTACTTCTCTGTGCAAAAATGCAAACTATATATAAAAAAAGTGTGGTAGTCTGCAAATGTACATAGATAACATGCTTATTTTTTAATTGAACTGATTATAGTTTTCATAAAGCGTTTGTGACTTTTGACAACATTTTGTCTCTAATTGGTAATATTTTATTATGCTTTCAACTAACTATCATTTCTTTAAGTTGTTGACATATGAAAAACCTAACTTTTAAATTATTTCTAAATAAAAATTGGAGGCACACAAATGAGTGTCATTCATTATTAAAATAGATCTAAAAAATTTTAAATGTATCTTGTTGTCATGTAATAGCATTTGAATATTGGTTTTCAATTTCAACAATGGAATTATAAAGTATAAATACAAAAAAAAAAGAAAAACCTTTTTAAGCCACAATAATTTTGGAGGTTCCATCTCAGGAGATATTTTACCACCAACATAATCTAAAACTTTATGCGAAAGACGATTTATGAAATTAGCTTCCTCAACAGCTCGATGATCCATCCATAATATAATATTTTGTTCTGCACTTCCTGAAAAATATAAAAATACAGAAAATTATGAAACAATTATTTAAGAGATATAAATAAATTATTTTAGAAAACAAATATAAAAACTGAAAAACTGTATACTATTTAGATAAACCTTTCACCTTCAAAATCTATATTAATGTTTGACTAAAAGATAAAACACTGCATTAATAAAACAGCTTAAAATGAATATTTATTGAATGACTTAGGATGTAAAAAAGGAACCACTTTCAACAGGAAAATGAGACAATATATGAATTGCAATTACCCCAGTAAAGACAAAAAAAATGTTTATCAATAGAAAACTGCTCTTGTGATTCAGGAAGAAAAAAATGAAATTAAATAACCAAGACATATGAAACATGGGGTCATTCAAGTAAAACAAACAGCAGAAGAGTGCAAAAGAATTATCAAAACACAGTAAAAAGTTAACTGTGAATACATATAACTGAAATTAATAGCATTTTTAAAAAATGATGGAAGCCAGTGATTTATTTCTGAGTCATATGAGCAATTTTTGGTTAATTTTCCTACTTTTGCTGAAATGACTATTCCATCTCCTTTATCCTGATGATGATGAATAATTTTCATCTTAAACTAACTAATACCTTTAAATATTTATTTTATGCTATTTTACTAACAAAGCATTTTACTTTATAGTTAATTTATACAATAGAGTGAATTATTTTATATTCATGGTTGATTTATGTATATTCATACAAAAATGTATCAATTAAGTAATAATGATGATGTCATATAAAAGTGCATAACAGTTAGTCTTTTGAAAGAGAAATAATACAAATGTAGTGATGATTAATTGCTTAAATATTTTTATTAAAAGTGTCTTATATTTTATAGAATAAACTGTGCAGAAAGAAAAATCATGTCAGATAGCACAGTGACAAAAAAATGATTTTTTTCCTAGTAGTGAAGGGGTTCATCTTAAATATAAGTACTTGGAATGAGATTCTCCTCTTGGCTTTCCTATATAGACTGATAGTCCATAATTTTCAGCTACAAATAATTCATATCACATTTAACAGAAGCATACCTAGGTGATCTCCTACAATTGCAAAATATTAGCACAATTTGCTACAGCAGTATATAAGTTATTATACACTAGCCGCCTTTGGCGACCAGCCTGTTCGCTACCCTTGAAAATTCTGACCGTGGCAAATTCTAACCGTGGCACACTCGCTGGCGCGACCTACCAGTAAAGTGTAAGGTAACTGTTTGGAGGGCCAGGAAGTGCCACCCAATTTAGACAGGAACTCAGTGGGGGAGGCATCCACAGGGACCGTACCCTCCTTCCCCTACCACCAACCTCTCGGAAGGACTTACGGTCCCGCATGTTTAACGTGATCGTACTCCGCCTGAACACGGCGGCAGTTTTGGCAATGGCGGGAATCGAACCCGGACCTACCTAGTGCAAATCCCGCGCGCTAACCACTGGGCTACCGCGCCCTCCGCGACAATCTCCATAACCTTCTTTTTATTCACCCAATTTAGACCGGAACCCAGTAGGGGAGGCATCCACAGGGTCCGTACCCTCCTTCCTCTACCAACAACCTCTCGGAAGGACTTACGGATCCACATGTTTAACGTGATCGTACTCCGCGTGAAAATGACAGCAGTTTTGGCAGTGGCGGCAATCGAACCTGAGCCTACCGAGTGCAATTCCCACGCACCAACCACTGGGCTACCGCGCCCTCCACGACAATCTCCATAACCTTCTTTTTATTCACCCAATTTAGACCGGAACCCAGTGGGAAAGTCATCCACAGGGTCCGTACCCTCCTTCCTCTACCACCAACCTCTCGGAAGGACTTACGGACCCACATGTTTAACATGATCGTACTCCGCGTGAACACGGCAGCAGTTTTGTCAGTGGAGGGAATCGAACCCGGGCCTACCGAGTGAAATTCCCGCACGCTAACCACTGGGCTACCGCGCCCTCCGCGACAATCTCCATAACTTTCTTTTTATTCACCCAATTTGGACCAGGACCCAGTGGGGGAGGCATCCACAGAGACCGTACCCTCCTTTCCCTGCCACCAACCTCTCGGAAGGAATTATCGACCCATATGTTTAAGGTGATCGTACTCCGCATCAGTGGCGGGAATCGAACCCAGGCCTACCGAGTGCAATTCTCGCGCGCTAACTTCCCGCGCGCTAATTTAAATTTATAATGACCATATGCTAGGCTCTTAATTCCACCATCCTCGTTCCATCGTTCTATCATTTAAAATAGCCATAAAATTAAAATATCCATTTAAAATATCTATAAATTAAAATATCCATAAAGGTGTAAGGTCACTACCAGAAAGGTGTAAGGTAACTGCTTGGAAGGCCAGGAAGTGCCACACAATTTAGACCGGAACCCAATGGGGGAGGCATCCAAAGAGACCGTACCCTCCTTCCCCTACCACAAACTTCTCGGAAGGACTTGCAGTCCCACACGTTTAACGTGATCGTACTCCGCGTGAACACGGCTGCAGTTTTGGCAATGGCGGGAATCGAACCCGGGCCTACCGAGTGAAATTCCCGCGCGCTAACCACTGGGCTACCGTGGCATCCGCGACAATCTCCATAACTTTATTTTTATTCGGCAATTTTGGGAATCGAACCCGGGCCTACCAAGTGCAAATCCCGCGCACTAAACACTGGGGTACTTCACCCTCCGCGATATTCTTCATAACTTATTTTTTATTCACCCAATTTAGACCGGAACCAAGTGGGAGAAGCATCCACAGGGACCGTACCCTTCTTCCCCTACCACCAACCTCTCGGAAGGACTTACAGACCCACATGTTTAACGTGATCGTACTCCGCGTAAACACGGCGGCAATTTTGGGAATCGAACCCGGGCCTACCGAGTGCAATTTCCGCGCGCTAACCATTGGGCTACTTTGCCCTACGCGACAATCTCCATAACTTTCTTTTTATTCATCCAATTTAGACCGTACCCTCCTTCCAATACCACCAACTTCTCGGAAGGACTCACGGACCCACATGTTTAACGTGCTCGTACTCCGCGTAAACACGGCGGCAATTTTGGGAATCGAACCCGGGCCTGGTAACTGGTTGGACGGCCAGGATGTGCCACCCAATTTAGACCGGAACCCAGTGGGGGAGGCATCCACAGGGAACGTACTCTCCTTCCCCTACCACCAACCTCTCGGAAAAACATACGGACCCATATGTTTAACGTGATCGTACTCCATGTCAGTGGCGGAAATCGAACCCGGGCCTACCGCGTGCAATTCCCGCGCGCTAACCACTGGGCTACTTCGCCCTCCGCGACAATCTCCATAACTTTCTTTTTATTCACCCAATTTAGACTAGCCGCCTTTGGCGACCAGCCTGTTCGCTACCCTTGAAAATTCTGACCGTGGCAAATTCTAACCGTGGCACACTCGCTGGCGCGACCTACCAGTAAAGTGTAAGGTAACTGTTTGGAGGGCCAGGAAGTGCCACCCAATTTAGACAGGAACTCAGTGGGGGAGGCATCCACAGGGACCGTACCCTCCTTCCCCTACCACCAACCTCTCGGAAGGACTTACGGTCCCGCATGTTTAACGTGATCGTACTCCGCCTGAACACGGCGGCAGTTTTGGCAATGGCGGGAATCGAACCCGGACCTACCTAGTGCAAATCCCGCGCGCTAACCACTGGGCTACCGCGCCCTCCGCGACAATCTCCATAACCTTCTTTTTATTCACCCAATTTAGACCGGAACCCAGTAGGGGAGGCATCCACAGGGTCCGTACCCTCCTTCCTCTACCAACAACCTCTCGGAAGGACTTACGGATCCACATGTTTAACGTGATCGTACTCCGCGTGAAAATGACAGCAGTTTTGGCAGTGGCGGCAATCGAACCTGAGCCTACCGAGTGCAATTCCCACGCACCAACCACTGGGCTACCGCGCCCTCCACGACAATCTCCATAACCTTCTTTTTATTCACCCAATTTAGACCGGAACCCAGTGGGAAAGTCATCCACAGGGTCCGTACCCTCCTTCCTCTACCACCAACCTCTCGGAAGGACTTACGGACCCACATGTTTAACGTGATCGTACTCCGCGTGAACACGGCAGCAGTTTTGTCAGTGGAGGGAATCGAACCCGGGCCTACCGAGTGAAATTCCCGCACGCTAACCACTGGGCTACCGCGCCCTCCGCGACAATCTCCATAACTTTCTTTTTATTCACCCAATTTGGACCAGGACCCAGTGGGGGAGGCATCCACAGAGACCGTACCCTCCTTTCCCTGCCACCAACCTCTCGGAAGGAATTATCGACCCATATGTTTAAGGTGATCGTACTCCGCATCAGTGGCGGGAATCGAACCCAGGCCTACCGAGTGCAATTCTCGCGCGCTAACTTCCCGCGCGCTAATTTAAATTTATAATGACCATATGCTAGGCTCTTAATTCCACCATCCTCGTTCCATCGTTCTATCATTTAAAATAGCCATAAAATTAAAATATCCATTTAAAATATCTATAAATTAAAATATCCATAAAGGTGTAAGGTCACTACCAGAAAGGTGTAAGGTAACTGCTTGGAAGGCCAGGAAGTGCCACACAATTTAGACCGGAACCCAATGGGGGAGGCATCCAAAGAGACCGTACCCTCCTTCCCCTACCACAAACTTCTCGGAAGGACTTGCAGTCCCACACGTTTAACGTGATCGTACTCCGCGTGAACACGGCTGCAGTTTTGGCAATGGCGGGAATCGAACCCGGGCCTACCGAGTGAAATTCCCGCGCGCTAACCACTGGGCTACCGTGGCATCCGCGACAATCTCCATAACTTTATTTTTATTCGGCAATTTTGGGAATCGAACCCGGGCCTACCAAGTGCAAATCCCGCGCACTAAACACTGGGGTACTTCACCCTCCGCGATATTCTTCATAACTTATTTTTTATTCACCCAATTTAGACCGGAACCAAGTGGGAGAAGCATCCACAGGGACCGTACCCTTCTTCCCCTACCACCAACCTCTCGGAAGGACTTACAGACCCACATGTTTAACGTGATCGTACTCCGCGTAAACACGGCGGCAATTTTGGGAATCGAACCCGGGCCTACCGAGTGCAATTTCCGCGCGCTAACCATTGGGCTACTTTGCCCTACGCGACAATCTCCATAACTTTCTTTTTATTCATCCAATTTAGACCGTACCCTCCTTCCAATACCACCAACTTCTCGGAAGGACTCACGGACCCACATGTTTAACGTGCTCGCCGTACTCCGCGTAAACACGGCGGCAATTTTGGGAATCGAACCCGGGCCTGGTAACTGGTTGGACGGCCAGGATGTGCCACCCAATTTAGACCGGAACCCAGTGGGGGAGGCATCCACAGGGAACGTACTCTCCTTCCCCTACCACCAACCTCTCGGAAAAACATACGGACCCATATGTTTAACGTGATCGTACTCCATGTCAGTGGTGGAAATCGAACCCGGGCCTACCGCGTGCAATTCCCGCGCGCTAACCACTGGGCTACTTTGTTGGAAAATTTAAAATTTGAAGATAGCAAAGCACGCACTGTCAGAGTCAATAAGTGTTGGCTGGGTTATGAAAGTACACAAGTCCAGCTTTAAAGAAAAACTTCGTTCACTTTATTTGGTGAAAAACACAACTCGGCATATTACACGTACCTGGTAATTTTCCATGCCGTAAAACATCAAAAATATACTATGTACAAAAGATTTTTAGTTGTAAATGACTAGACAGAGATTTCTTGAAGCATTTGGTAGTAAGTTACTATACTACCTCTATCACTTGCGTGTATTTCAGCCACCATCACTTGGCAAAGGGAAACCAAAGGATAGAACATCAGGAAAATCTTTAAAGCGGCTTCCGAACGTTTGTAAGTAAATTTAACGTTCAATACATGCTGGTCCAAACTGACCACATCTGCATCCGTTTCGACTATTCACCGTCGTCAAACGATATTCCGCAGTGCTTCTGTCAAAAAAACATTTCTGTCTGCCTGCATCAGACCATCAGTGTCTATCTCGTCTGACTTCTTCAGACGTCTGATCTCGATCGACTCCGACCTTCTCACTTGCTTCAAGAAACCTCTGCCCTATATATCCGAGAATGGACAGTTCCGGAAACGCCCCCGGATAT
>CATNUR010000021.1:0-5000 GCA_951213105.1 Amaurobius ferox
GTATAATCCATGATATACGTAGTGTCGTACAAGACAGAGCACCAGGCGCGAAGCGCCTTTAATCTCCAGTTTCAATGTGTGGTTCTTATCGTCAAACTGTGACATTAATTCAGTGACCCTAATTGGAGGTTCGAGGTTTTTATTTACTACTTTTTATTATTTGTCCTAGCTCCTAGTGTGGCAGTTTGTTGCACATTTAGAGTTTAAGCAGTTTGGGGGGTTGATGCAGATCTAAGGGTTACCTAGCGTTTTGGCAGTTTAGTGTTTAGAAATTTTTTTTTTTTTTTTTTTTTTTATAAAATAATAGTCGCGAGTTTTATTTTAAAATCAGATGTTTGAGGTGGGATCATTTAATTCCGATTATCGATGTTTAGAACAGCGCGGGGTCTCTTACGAGATTTGGCCTTGCGATGATCATAGTCATGCAGATTGAATAACAGTTCGTTTGGAACGGATGGCAAATTTCTGTAAAATTTAAGCGCTAGCTTTTTAATTTGGGCTCTAACAGTTTTTATTTTGAAGTCATTCCTAATTACCGAGTTTCTTAAGTACCTGGGAGCTTTCCTGATAATCCGTAGGATTTTGTTTTGTTTTGTCTCTAGGAGGTCTATTGTAGTTTTACAGGCATATCCCCATACGGGTGCTGCATACAGCATTCCCGGGCGGATGACCGATTTATAAATTAGGAGTTTATTTTGATAACTTAGATTTCCGTTTCCTATCATTGGGTATAAGGCTCCTGTGGCCATATACGCTTTTTTGATTAAGTTCGTTACGTGCTGTTTCCAGGTTAGGTGGGAATCTATCGTTACACCTAGGTATTTAGTAGATTTTTCCGCTTTTAGGGCATGGTTGTTTATGTACAGAGGCGGCGGAGGTTTACGTTTTCTTGAGAAATAAATCCAATGACATTTATTGGGGTTTAATTTTATTCGCCATTTTTCCAGCCAAGTTTGGAGTATGTCTAAGTGTTGTTGTAGCTGTCTGTGCATTACTGAGACATAGGGGTGTTTTGCAAGTATCGCACTGTCGTCTGCATAGAGTGCCAGCTCTGTGTTTGGAGTCCTAGGGATGTCGTTCAGGTATATGTTAAAGAGTGTCGGGCCCAGGATAGAACCTTGCGGTACACTACTTTTAATGAGCTTGGGTGTAGATAAGTTATCTCCTACTCTGACTTGAAAGTGTCTGTTATTTAAGTATGATATTAAAAGTTTGACAATAGCGTCAGAGACTTTTAAAGTGATCAATTTGTACGCTAATCCACAGTGCCATACTTTATCAAAGGCTTTTTGTATGTCCAGAAAAATCGCAGCTGTGGGTGTCTTGTTATTGAGACCAGAAGATATGTACTCTACCACTCTCAGCAATTGATAAGTGGTGGAGTGCTTTGGCCGAAATCCAAACTGCTCCGGAATGATAATGTCATTCTCACTAAGGTGCGTGTTCAGTCTCTTAAGAATAATTTTCTCAGTAATTTTACTAAGTGTCGGTAGCAAGCTAATTGGTCTGTAGTTGGCTGGAATTGTGGCATCCTCACCAGGCTTATGGATTGCTATAATTATCGCTTCCTTCCATTCTTTGGGAAAATAGTTTAGTTTTAATATTTTATTTATTAAGATTGTCAAGTAACATATTACGTTTAAGGGTAGGTTTTTAACCGCAATATTTCTGATTTTGTCGTGCCCTGGGCTTTTACGGTTTTTGAGATTTTTAATGATTTCTACTATCTCCTGCGGGGTGGCTGGGCTAATCTCAGCCGTTACCGGGGAATTCCTGAAATTATTTAAAGTTTGTCTGACCATTCTTAGGGTGTCCTGACACATTAGATCGTGGTTTGGTTGGAATTGTTTTTCATAATGGCATGCGAGCGCCTCGGCTTTTTCCTCGTCTGAGTACGCGATTTTAGCACCATCTATTAGTGGCGGGAGCTTAATTTGAGGTTTCCTGAGTCTTTTTGCGAATTGCCAGAGCGATACGTCTTCTGGGCTAAGGGATTCGATTAGTTCTTTATACTGTTGCTGCTTTTCTGCGACAATTTTTTCCCTGACTTTGCACGTGAGTCTGTTAAGCTCCCTTTTAAGGGCGGGGTCTTTGTTAGCCTGCCATGTCTTACGTATTCTGTTTCTTTGCCTGAATCCATGATAAGTGCGCAAGCATTTATTATTAAGCAAATACTTTTGTTATATTTACGGTAGATAAGAAAATATTTGAATTATATATGTCTTATGTCGGAAAGATCTAGGATATAATTTTAAATGTTTTTAGAATTAAAATACAGAAAACCCAACAGCAGTTGCATAAACTCAGAACAAAACGAAAGATATCACTCAAAAGGAATTAATGGCTTTCACAAATATTAATATTTAAAGTGTTCATAATCATTTTTAATTAATTTGGCACTATCTCTACAATCTTCATGGGCAACCAACTCTCTTTGAACATTATATAGTTGGATTCACCTAAAACTTTAATAGGGATTAAATTAAATAATGAGCAAGGGCCTTAAGTACATCGGCTTCAATTAGCATATTTCATTTAGTGACCTGTTACTGTGAACAAAAGATAACCCCTATGTTCTAAAAATGTAAAATGATTGAGAAATTTGAAAAACGAAAAATAATTAAATACATTGAATTGACTTACATGTGTTGTTGTTGAGACCCAGACCGTCCGACCTACCAGAAAGGTGTAAGGTAACTGTTTGAACGGCCGGGAGGAGCCACCCAATTTAGACCGGAAACCAGTGGAGGATGCATCTACAGAGACAGTACCCTCCTACCACTACCGCCAACCTTTCGGAAGGACTTACGGGCCTACATGCTCAACGTGACCGTACTCCGCGTGAACACGGCGCAGTTTTGACAGCTGAGGGAATCAAACCCGGACCTACCGAGTGCAATTCCAGTGTGCTAACCATTAGGCTATCGCGCCCTGACTTACACGTGTGTAGAAGTTCAAGTAGCTAAACCATCCCAGCATAACGTACAAAGAAAGTGTTAGTATATATATATATATATATATATATATATTCTACATTTTCTACTTCACAGAACTCTCTACTAGTGAACGTTTTATTTCTAACTGTATTCGCAATACAAATAATATCTTAGTGAAATATGTGATAAATGTAGCGCATAAAAAACATAATTCTCTAGCAGATGTGTAGCGATTTCGAGTTTCTACCAAAATGAATCACTGCATTTCGTCTGTCTTGGCAACAGACCTGATAGTTAAGCAGGCTTGACTAAAGGATTTTTTCGATATACTAGTTTGGAATTTATGTTCTTTAGCAATATCTATTTTGCGTTAGACAGGAAAAATTAATTTCTTCTTCCGTTTATGGACAAGAGATATCTTCTTCCTTTTATGGATAAGAGATACAGTTGCAATATTTAAAGGAATCTACAGAATGGGAAAGAAGGAAATATGAGATAAACATTTCTCTGAGGACAAAATAAAGTCTCCAGAATTAGATTCGGAATCACTCTAGTAAATCTATATGGGCTGTGAGTCTCCAGTCGATTGTCTCATGTATTAGTAGAAAGTACAGCCAATCGATTTTCTCATTCATTTGTAGCAAGTACATACAACCGATTTTCTCGTGCATTTATACCAAGTACATTCAGTCGATTTTTCCCATGCATTTGTAGCAAGTACATCTAGTCTATTTTCTCATACATTTGTAGCAAGTACATTTAGTCGATTTTCTCATGCATTTGTACCAATCACACCCAGCCGATTTTCTCATGCATTTATACCAAGTACATCCAGTCGATTTTTCCCAGGCATTTGTAGCAAGTACATCTAGTCGACTTTCTCATACATTTGTAGCAAGTACATTTAGCCGATTTCTCATGCATTTGTTCCAATCACATCCAGTCGATTTTCTCACGCATTTGTAGCAAGTACATTTAGTCGATTTTCTTATGCATTTGTAGCAAGTACATCCAGCCGATTTTCTCATGTATTTGTAGCAAGTACATAATTCTTTAAATATTTGTAACTATGATCATTATTTTGTAACTGCAGCGGACTCTGAAGCTAGAGATAACAATACCCGGTCTTTAGACAGAAAGAATATTATTGTCCTTGCAACGCTAACGTTGATTTGCCTAACTATGAGACCTGGCTGTAAATACATTAAAATATATGATTTTAATTAAAAAAAACAGTAAAAGGGCAATGAAGTTAAGTGAGTTGTGAGTTAAGAGTCTCCCCTTGTGGCAAATAAATATGTGGCTTAGAAAAAAAGTGGAGACCCGGATGTAATGTAGAATTTCCCGCCCTTGAGGCAGAGAGAAGATGATTGTATACGCAGAACTGATGTGAAACTGACTGTCTACTATCTGTAAGCATTGGTATTTTCTGTAAATATGTGTAACATACATGACTTTAATAAAAATGTTAAAGGCAGGTAATGGAGAAATTGACTTTTAAGTTTGAGTTTGAATTCTCCCCTTGTGGAAATAAATCTGTGGTCTACAAAAGTGGTGACTCAGAAAACATGCTGTAGAAGTCGCTGGCTTTGATGCAGAAAGAAGATGATTTTGCTTGCAAAAATATTGATCTGCCTGACTGTAAGCTTGTGCTATTTTCTGTAAATATTTCTAACAAATTTGACTTTAATAAAAGTGTTAAAAAGGCAATGGGGCAACGGATTTTTAGGTAGGAGAGTATTAAGAATCTCATCTTGTAGAAATTAATTGATGGTCTACAAATGTGGTGACCTGGACATGATGTAAAAGTCGCCGGCCTTGATGTAGGAAGAAGATGATTTTGCTTACAGCAATAATGTTGATCTGCTTGACTGTTAGCCTTGGCTACTTTCTGTAAGTATTTGAGGCATAGGTAACTTTTAAAAAATGTTAAAATGGAAATTGAATCAACTGATTTATAGGTTGGAGGGATAAGATTCTTCCCTTGTGGCAATACATGTATGGCCTGCATAAGTTGAGGTGCGGACATGATGTAAAAGTCACCAGGGTAGAAAGAGCATGATT